>JAYESD010000002.1:200906074-201120366 GCA_036927565.1 Tuctoria greenei
TAAGGTGTTTGACATCCACTTGCATGACAAATAAATCCTATGGAGTCTTGGGTAGGTCTATGACCCGTAAAGTAGTCACTCCTATGCTTATCTTCATAGGAATTCGGTAGAAGACGAGTAATTGGATTCAACTCGCGAGATAGGAATTTTATCCCGCGGGAGATCCTGGAATAAGAAAATGGTTTATGAATATGAAATTGAGACCGAGCAGGGGGTACGATGCAGCGAGACGTGGTCTCACATGCGTAGCCCTGCTTGTGTCGATTGAGGACCATTTCGTGTGCGGTCCTGCTGGACAAGCTTGAATTGTACTGGTGACATACTGGAGTAATGGGCTCCAGTAAACTGATGTAGCTTGATACTGGTTTGTCAAGGCATACCGTTCCATTTTATAGGTGTGGGTTGAGGGCAGCAAGTTGTAAATAAGCTGGTGGGCAAGTCATTGTACGCCCCACACAGTGACCTCCTGCTCGTGACAGATCGACCGGTTCGACATTCGAGTATTTAGTGAAAGGTGGCCATATACGACTAGTACTGAATTGTTATGTAGGTACTGCTGAAAGTACTCGCTGGCATTTCCGAAAGTGCGTATGTGTCGTGTTGTTTTGGGTATGTCCTGATTGCAATCACCGTCCCTCGCGGTAATAGAGTACCACTTGTTCACTGCGCCGTGACGTAGTAAATACTGAAGAAGTCAGGGGAATATGATATATTCATTTATAAATTGCTTGGACAACCTTGTTTGACTTAGAGATAGTACTATTAAAAGTTTACAGTTTCCCCATACTTTACCTGTAATAGCATCATGTGCTTTGTGCACGTCATATCATTGGCAAAGCGTTTCTTGTTTGATTGTGGAGTCTATGATGTGTCGTGCCTGAGGAATGTCATGTGCTAATTAAAACATGACTATAAGGATCCACTTGTAGGCGTGTCCTTTATGCTATTCCTTACCAATACTTAGTATTTATCCTTGCATATGTCTAGTGAGACGGTTAGTCTTGCTGAGCCTTATGCTCACGTTTGCAGTTAACGAGTTTTTGCAGATTATACGACTGATGATGGGTTTAATGATGAGGCTGCGCCCCCTCCAGGGTTTATAGCCGAGTAGGAACCCTGCAAGCCGCTGTGAATTGTGTGTTGCTAATGCAAAGTATCCAGGGCATGATTGACTTTGCTTTTACATTGCTAGTGCTAAGAGTGTAGCTATGATGTATAGTTCTCTTTCCTTCCGCTAGTACTTTTAAACTTCCGATGTGCATGTCAATAAAGACTTGGTATTGTACATTTGTTCATTCTATTCTTGTATATTGTTGGGTGTCGCATCGCACGACACCACCCAATGAGATCCTTGAAGGTCGGGATTCCGGTCCCCACAGACATGGTATCAGAGCATCATTGGGAACAGTGCATTTGAAAAGAGTATTATTATTGTAAGATATAAAGGTGGTAAACTAACTTATATGTTATTAATTCTGTAACGACGCTTCGACGTCGGGTAAGAGGTAAGGTACGCCACCATGAGCAGATCAATTGCGGTAAGCTCACCATGCGAGAGGTAGCATGGAAGTTTTCCGTGGCTCGGCACGGAAATGTAAATAGGAGTCTCTGAAGCTTTCAATGTTCCTGAGAACCTATGACACGCGGTACCCCAGCGTGCTTCAAAGTTAGTGGGTGCCCCCGTCGGGTGGTGTATAACCCGATAGTATGCCTCTCTAGAATAATTCATATTCTATGGGAGCATGCGAAACACGTATGCCCGAGCGTGTATAAGCCGGTTCGTATGGGAGTCTTTGTTGTACAGACGTATTTACAGCCATGTATCTCGAGACATGACCTCGCTCGAGGGCGACTCACACCAAAGTCGTATGCAATTATTTTCATCTGTATTATTGTGACTGCCTGTTGTGTTTCCCCGTGCCACCCTTGAGGTGTGAAGGTGTGAAAGGGGATTGTTTGTCTTTTGCAGTATTAACTACGGTAGCGACCCGTGTAGCACACGTTTGCGAGTGAATGATGCTAGGACCACCAATAAACGTATCCGGAAATAACCGGTTATAATTTTCTTTGGTGAGGCACGTAGTACCGTCGGTATCAACTTTGATACTTGACCACCCCCAACAACGACAAAAAAAATTGGATGCATTATATGTTGGAAAGTCCCACTATCAGGTGCTGGTAGGTTTGGACTCCCCAAAGATAAAAATTCGATTCAACCTTGGGGTAGCACCAAGATTCTTGATTTCTGCTCAACTTCACCAGGTTGTAATCTTGGTTAGATAGAAATAAACATAGGGGTATGCTATATGGACGGAAAGCCCTCGAAGTCCTCTACAATTTTCTTTTGACCATCAAGGCAGAAAAGCTTGATAATCTGTTGAAATTGGGGTATGCTTAAACTGCTCCAGATAACCCTACCATTGTACCAGTCTCGGTAATTTTGCTGTAACTCACTGTAGAAAAATCTTCTGCCTTATTGTGATATATATACGAAAAGGGGAGAAGCAGATATACAGTTTTGTTATTTAATGTTCCTCTTTATTCAAGTTGAAGGCAAATCAAATTCCGAGCTCAAAACAGTGAACTGCAGAGCTGCTCTTGAACAACAGTCAGTTCATCTGTTAAGTTTAGATAGCTTTAGCTTTTTATCCAGAATAGTGACATGGTCATATATATACCTTTCAGGAATGCTTAGCAAGTCCTCTATCAACTTCGTGTTGTACTCGTGGCCTAGATCTTGGTATAGCCGTGTTAAATTACTATGGTTGCGGACTTGGTTCTGGCAGATCAGAACTTGGAAGAGTTGGCACATAGTTTCAAATTAACACACTATACCTAAGTAACAAATGTTTCATGACCGAAATGTTTTACCTCTGGATTGTTAACTTGATGTTATACAATGTTCATTTTGTCATTACCTCCATATATTGAAATGGTATATCTGTATAACTTGTGGAAATCACCACATATACAGGAGGGGTTCTGTCAAAATTTCCAGAACATATGGGACAAATTAAAACCTGTATAGATTCTATTTCCTAGCTCACCTAGAGCTGTTTGAGTGCAATCTGGAAAGTTTGGAAAGTGTACTACGATTTTTGTATTCAAACCAACATCTGGTTCGGACGTTTCCTGTATGAAAATTTTGAATTTATAAAGGAAGGTCAGCTGGAACAGACTGTGATTACAACTCCAGTTTTAGATTTTCTCAAACTGTGGAGAGTTGGAAACTTTCTCATTGTTCCAGTATCTTTTTCACAGATGGCTGATTCTATAGTATACTTACCAAACAGATGGGTGCTCACGAAGTGTACGCTTCTGAAATGTTTTCCGGATTTGTTTATCGCAATGCTTCAACGGTTCGGGTATCGTGAAATACCGGACTATTGGTGCAAGGAGATCGATGATGGAGGGCTAACGGGGTGCACCATATATGTCGATGTGCCTGCTGCTCCATTGAATATTGGATGGGCCCCTTTTTCGATCCATGTGTAAGGGATTCAATTGGAAGACACGTGGTGTTATGCCGCAAGTGTGGCCAACATGAGGTTTTGCAAACTTCATTACCATGCTATGGCTGGCACTCCATTCGAGCTCTATCCGGTCGACGGTAGGGCCGGTGACGAGTGGGCAAGTCGGATGGTTGCAGCATATGGGCATACTGAAGAGGTACCCAAGATGATTTTAGCATCATATGCGGCATCAGCTTGTCAGGAGGGCCTTGATCAGCATGTTAGCCTGGGAAAAATAATGAGTGACCTGAAGCAGGCCTTGATTCGAGGGGATCACTTTGAAGGTGCCAACGACTCACTTAGGGCCACGGTTGCTCCTCTAAATCGCCGTTTAAACTTAAGGGAGAAGCAGTGGCACCAGGCTGTTCAAGCTCGATCGGAGGCTCACGTGAAAACACAACACGCAGAAATCACATTGGAAGCAAGTCAACTCGAGGTGCAACTATTGGATGAACAGTTGCGCGAGGTGACTCAAGAAAGGGATGAATCCAAAGGCAAAACTCAGGATTGGAAGGCCAGTTGCAAAGATGCACATAAGGAACTGGAAGACTTTAGGATGTTTCTTCTCCAGGCTGATGTGAAATCTTTAGTTGCCGCAACGTCATCAATGGTGGGTGCGGTAGCAACTCTTGCTCCCGCAACCGCACCTATGGCATCGCCTTCGAATAACGAAGAAGAAGATCCTGAGGAACTCGAGTACGTCGAGTAGGACATATTGGATTGGGATGTGGCAGCACTTCTGCCGTGACGGGGCAACCTATAGTTTAATAGTTGCTCATGTTTTTCTTTTGTGGCCATGTTTGTGTAATATTAAGAATAGTAGTGGTTATGTCTATGCTGATAGGATGTTTATGACATCTCATGGGAACCAAGTACGGTAGAGATGTATTTCCATAGTGGGAGTCCATCATTTTGGAGTTCACTACTGTAAACTTGGTCATGAGATAATATATCTTTTATAAAGTTTGTACTTTATCAATATAAATGAATCTTATGCACTTATTCTCTTGTCAATATTCGTGCTACTAAAAAAATGAAATGGATAAAGGAAAAGAAAACATGTGCTGATTTTAAGTCATTTAGATGCAGAATGGTGTGTACTCGCTCGACACCTGAAATGGGAGGATCCAGTCGTGGTCGTGAGGACGAATCTTCGACCCTGAAGACAGCTGCAACACCGCAGCAACAAGTTCCTCCACCACCACCTCCTGAACTTCCATGGAGTCCAGCGGAGGTTCTCACCGCAGTGCTTGGCTCACGCGACGAGCAAACGGAGTTACTATGGACTCTGGTCCAGCATTCGTCCCATCAAGGAGGGCGACCAGATGCGGGTCCACGACAACCTTCTCCGAGTTCGTACTCAGATTTCATGTCAACACACCCGCCGGTCTTCGTGGAGGCTGATGAACCATTGGAGGCGGACAACTGGCTCCGCTCCATTGAAGGGAAGATCGGTTTACTATGAGTGACTGAACATCAGTAGACCTTGTTCGTGGCCCAACAATTACAAGGGTCTGTTGGTGGGTGGGCAAATTACCTTGCCGCACAACCAGCCGGCTACGCCGCGATCTGGGGGGAGTTCCGGGGGGCATTTCGCGCCTATCACATACCTCCTAGTGTGATGAGAAGGAAGCTTCAAGAGTTCTTGGAGCTGAAGCAAGGGGGATGGAGTCCTTACGAGTACTCCAAGATATTCAACCACTTGGCCCAATATGGTCAAGACCAAGTGAGTACTGAAGATTGGAAGCGGGAATGCTTCTATCGCGGTTTGAACCACAAGATGAAGGACAAGCTTGCCTTGTTCAACGGAGGCAGCTTCAACAACATGGTCAATGCCGCGATCGTGCAGGAGGACGCTACTAGGGAGATGCTCTCTGACAAGAAGAAAAGGAGTGCTCGGCAAGGCAGCGGAGGAGGTACTCCTCAGAAATATTGCATGGTGTATCGATCACCATCCGGCCAGAGGTGGCAGCCGCCATCGCGACCATCGATGTTTTGTGGTCGCCCATTCAATAATGTCGACTTCCACCCACAACAGCGATAGAGGATGATTCTGCGTGCACCTCTACCTCCACCGCATGCACCGGGATTCCATCCTCCACTCCGTACCGGTTAGACCCCGTACACGTGCTATACGTGTGGAAGCACGGGGCACTTTGCCAAGGACTGCCCGAAGAGCGGAGGACAGTCATCGTACCAGGGGGCGAACCAGCCTCGCAGCCAGCCCAAGAGGCCAGCCACAAGAACCGGCAACATTCACCACCTCGCCATCGAGGACGTTCCAAAAGGCGCACCCGTACTCACATTGGTAATCCCGTAGTCATCCTTTTTGACTCGGGTGCTTCCCATAACTTTACTAGCAAGTATTATGTCAATCAATATCAATTGCATATCAATTCCACAAAAAACCCATATATGATATGTTCTCCGGGAGGCAAAGTAGTGGCAGATAAGATGGTCCATAGGGTACCTCTTAATCTGGGTGGGAACATATACCCTACCTCTCTCATTCTATTGGAGCATCAGAAATTAGATGTCATCTTAGGAATGGCATGGTTGCAATACATTGGTGCTATTATTGACATCATTCTTCAGAAGATATATCTAAATTCTCCGGTCCACTCTCCCCAAATTCTAACTCTTGAGAGTAATATCCACGTGCCTCCAACTGCTAATAACACCGAAGCCTGTAAACTCAAAGATATTCCAGTAGTATGTGAGTATCCGGACGTTTTTCCCGAGGATCTTCCTGGTATGCCACCAGAAAGAGATGTCGAGTTTAAGATTCAACTTGTACTGAGAACAGTGCCAAACTCGAGAAAGCCGTATAAGATGGCACCTAAAGAACTTGCAGAACTGAAAGAGCAGCTGAAGGAACTTTTGGACAAAGGTTTCATTCGTCCAAGTTCATCACCTTGGGGCTATTTTGCATTGTTCATGGAAAAGAAGGATAAAACATTGAGACTATGTGTGGACTATCGTCCACTCAATGCTGTCACGATCAACAACAAGTATCCACTACCCCGCATCGATATTCTGTTCGATCAGTTGGTAGGTGCTCGGGTATTTTTCAAGATGGATCTTCGCTCTGGTTATCATCAGATCAGAATTCGACTAGAGGATATACCTAAGACAGCATTCTCGACGAGGTATGGATTATATGAGTACCTTGTCATGTCCTTTGGATTAACCAATGCACCGGCCCATTTCATGTATCTCATGAATTCAGTATTCATGCCGGATTTGGACAAGATTTTCGTGGTCTTCATCGACGACATCCTTGTATACTCAAAATCCAAAGAAGAACATGCACAACATTTGCACATCGTGCTTCAGCGATTGCGGGACCACAAGTTGTACGCTAAGTTCAGCAAATGTGAGTTCTGAATCAACCAAGTGCCATTTCTAGGGCACATCATCTCTGCCGAAGGGATTGCAGTTGATCCAAGCAAGATTAAACAAGTACTCAAATGGGAGTCTCCCAAGTTTGTGCATGAAGTTTGAAGTTTCCTGGGTTTAGCTGGATATTACCGGAGCTTCATCCCAAGCTTGTCCAAGATAGCTAAACCAAAGACGGAACTTTTGAAGAAAGAAAATAGTTATACCTGGACAAAGGGATGTGAGGAGGGTTTTTCAAGCATTGGTAAAACACCTCACAACAGCACCAGTATTAGCCCAGCCAGACACAACAAGATCCTTTGATGTTTATTGTGATGCATCTGGAATTGGTTTGGGTTGCGTATTAATGCAAGACAAAAGGTACATCGCTTATGGATCTCGGCAGCTTTGGAACCATGAGCAGCATTATCTGACTTATGTTCTTGAGCTCGCTGCCGTAGTACTACCATTAAAGAAGTGGAGACACTATCTTTGGGGCAACCTAGTACATCTCTACACCGATCACAAAAGCTTGAAGTACATCATCACCCAGAAAGAATTGACTATGCGACCATGAAGATGGTTGGAGTTAATCAAAGACTATGAGATTGAGATCCACTACCATCCCAGAAAGGCAAATGTAGTCGTAGATGCACTAAGTCGCAAGTCCCATATCAATAACCTTTCTATCACCTTGATAGAGGAAGAAGAATCGAGTCTCTACTTGGTTCCGTATGGGACGCTCTACGACCTAGCCCTCATTCCTACCATAAGGGAGGAAATTATGGAGGCTCAAAATGATGAGGACATCACAACAGCGGAGACGCACATTGAACTACAAGGACCAATCACAAGAGCACGAGCACGGTTATTAAATCAGCAGGTGAATTCGTTCCTAACTTCTTTTGCATGTGAGTTTGAGCATAGATTGCTATGTGAAGATTTAAATGTTATTAGGAATAATGGAGAAGATCAACAAGTGAAGGAAAGAGGCCTTGGGAGCATGGAGAATCAGCTGGGACGTCCACAAGTTGATGGAAACAGTTTACAACTAGGATTCGAGTTCAACACGTAGTCCTTGTAACACCCTCAATTTTTGCATCATGCATTGCATATATATTCATGCATTAAACATTAATAGAGGAAAAGAAATAAAAATAGCGTAAAACAGGTATTAGGGAATAAATGTAAAATAATAATAATAATGTGTAAAAAGAAATATGTATAAATAAATTATATATAATAATAAATATATATATATATAATAAATAAATAAAATGAATAAGATAAATAAAATATATAATAATAATAATACAAAAAAAAAGAAAATATAAATAAATAAATAATATGATGAAAAAAAAGAGAGTATATGTATATAAAAAAAGAGAAAAGAAAAATAAAAGGGAACCGCCGGCCAGGCCGCCCGACCGGTCCAGCCAGCCTCCCGCGCGCAGCGCGTCCCTCACAACCAGCCGACACCGCCCGCTCTCCCGCACACGCGCCCGGGCCCCGCCGCTGGACCCCACCCCGCTGACCCCGCCATACCGCACTCCCGCGCCGACTCCCGCCTCCCTCGGCGCGAACCGCGCCCGATTCCCGCCGACTCCCGCCCTCTCCCGCGCCGACCGCGCACCGTACGCGCCGGGCCCCACCTCGCCCGCTTGCCCGTACCGGCCGCCCGCCTCCCTCGCGCAGCGCCCTGCCCCGCCGGTCCCACCCCCCACGTTCGCCGGACGCAGCCCGACCCCGACGCCGCCACGCGCCCGAACTGCAACCGAATCGGTCTCTGGCCTGATGCCGCGTCCCATGCTCTATAAAAAGGACCGTAGGTCCCTAGGGTTTTCCCGATCCAGCAAACTGTCGCCGCCCAGAGAAGAAAAGAAACGCCGGTACAGAGGAAAAAAGGAGGGACCAGAGAGCTGCGCCGCTAGGGAATAAGAGGGGAAGGAGAGGAAGAAAATAGGAGGGCCCCACCATTCGCCGGAGACCGTCGTCGCCATCGCGTCGCCGTCGTCGTGCCACCGGAGGACGCATCTACTTCGTCTACGCATCGTCCCCATCCCGCAATCATCAAAGCCATCGCATCTACGGTAGGCCATGTTCCCGATGCGAATTTTAGCGACAATATTGAATCTAATAGACGTAAATTGATTTTGGTTGCACCATAATTTTATTTTCAGCAGCATTAATCACTGCTAAAACCCCCGTAAACTCATATGAACACGTATAAACTAGTTGCATTTAATTTATAAACAATCATAGTTAATTTATAATTGATCTTTGCATGCATGCATGTCATTGCATGTTGATTATTTTGTGTGCATCATGTTGAATGGTATGTATTTTCTTGTATGTATGATCATGCATAGAGGAACGTGCTCAAGAGGCCGCATACGAGGATTTCCAAAACCAAGACATCGAAGCGCTTGAGCAACCCCATCCGCCGGAGCAAGGCAAGTGTCCTTGAAGCATATTGATCCTATTTTAAAATAAATGTTTTGTTTGCGAACTTGCATGCTTGTGTCAAATTGATGGGAATCCTATGGTAGGAAGTTTGCTAGTTTTGTTTGACCACCCTTGTCACCTGGAATATATGGTAGAGAGTCGGGAAGGGTTTTTACCTTTTTGCTTCGTTGAATTAATTGGGATGGCAAACAACACTACATATTTAATTATGCATCAATGATATTCTGGTTAATGTTAACTGGTCAATACGATTGGTGATCTAAGCAAGCCTGGTATGTGGATGGGTTGGATGTTATGGTGGTTTGCTTGCCTTAGATCTAAGGACCGGTTCATGCGAGAATATGCCAGGTCAACAGTGCCACCACAAGACCAAGTATGGGTGCGGCGTAGCTGAATAATTAGGAGCGCTGCTAGTATTGTATGGACCATTGGATGGCGCGGGGAATGGGAGTCGAGGAGGACTGCCCTGGGATCCACATGGCACATGAGGGGGCCCGTGGGTGGGAGAATGGAGATTCAAGCCTGCCGGTGAAACCTTAGTGGACCTGTACATACTAGTAGTCCCTTTTGAAAGGCTATTTTGTGATCTCTTGGCCACACACCAACGGAAGTGTGAGATGGCATAATGGAGGTTTCTTAGTCATCGAAAGGTGACGAATTCACGAACATGTGGGTAAAGTGGTACAACCTCTGCAGAGTGTTAAAAACTATCATGATAGCCGTGCTCCCGGTTATGAGCGCCTGGATGACCTACATGATTAGAGTGAAATTGGGATTTGGGATGGTTATGGTTGGTTTATGGTTATGGGTTGGTAATTGTTATGAATGGTTTATGGATTATGGTTATGGATATGAATTTGACTTATGGTAACTGGACATGGATAATGATGATGTTGGCAATAATTGGATATGGTTTATATTTTGTTAATATGATGGTTATGACGGGATTGTTTCACATAGACATAGTATAATGCTTTTCAAATGTTTTACTGTACTTTTCAGCACATAGCCATTATTACATTCATCATTTGAATAAGCCACATGTCATACTTTCCACACTTGCTGAGTACGACATGTACTCACCCTTGCAATCCCCCCCCCAACAGCTACTGGAGACAATTGGGAGTACCCTGAGGATCACGTGGAGTACTAGGTTGCGTACCGCCGTCAATTGCTTGTGGATTGGAGTCGTGCTGCTTAGTTTATTTTCTGCTGCATTATTTAGAGTTTTATCATTCGTGACCTATTGGATTATTGTAATAAAGTACTTATTTATTAGCTAAGACGTGGTTAAATTCTGTATATCGTTTGTGATGCAACCGTATATGTGTGATGAACTTCCTGGGCACACATATGCGTTACGCTTGGTTCATATTCGGAACCGGGTGTCACAAATTGGTATCAGAGCCGCGTTGACCGTAGGACGCAGCCTAGATAGAATGGATACTTTAGAGCACATAGGAGCACTCAGGAATTGATGTGTTTTTGCTTGGTGCGCTGTTTTCTATATATATATTGTTTGTTTGTGTGCTTAATAGAGGATTTTGGGATGCTTTAGCATTGCCATATCCACCTAGGCTAGTGTAGCTAGTTGTTTAGTTTCATATCCCTTGATGCATTTAGTTGGGGACGTTTCTTAATTCTTACCTATTGCTTTTCTCTGGATGGTGAGGAGTCGCAATGAGAGGGATGTCAATGGTGAGGAGGAGAACCATGAAGTACCCCAGAACAACCAGGGACATGCTCATGGAGCTATCAATATGGAACACCTGTTAGCTATGCAGAACTAGCTCATGCAGACCATGATACAAACAATAGGACAGCTGCAAGCTGGCAACAACAATCAGCCTCATGTACCTCCACCGCCACCCCAGCCTCCTCATAACCGATTGAGAGAGTTCATGAGGACCAGACCGCCTACCTTTGCACAAGACACATACCCTATGGAAGCTGATGATTGGCTGAAGTCCGTTGAAAAGAAACTTGCTATTGTCCAGTGCGCTGATAGGGAGAAGGTTCTCTTTGCATCACATCAACTAGTTGGAGCAGCCGCTGACTAGTGGGAAGCTCTTTGCAACACTCATCATAATCAGGATGCAATCACTTGGGATGAATTTAAGCAGAGTTTCCGTTCCCACTATGTACCTTTAGGAGTTATGATACTGAGAAGACAAGACTTTGAAAATCTCAAGCAAGGAAGGATGAGCGTGAGTGAGTATCTCAACAAATTCACTCAATTATCAAGATATGCTCTAGAAGACATCAAAACTGATAGTAGGAATCAATATCCGTTTATGAGGGGTCTCAACAATGAAATTCAAGTCCAGTTGCTCGATACTGATTATCCAAACTTCCAAAAGCTTGTTGACAAGGCTATTGTGGTTGAGAACAAGATTCGTGAGATGGAGCAGGACAATAAGAGGAAGATGCCACATCATGCACCGCAGCAAGGAAGCAATGTTCGCCCCCGCTATGCACCACCTACTGCACCACACTACAACCCATCTGCTCCTGCATACCGCGCTGCTTATCCGCCCCGCCCAAATCAGCCACCGCAGCAACGCCCCGACATGCAAGCGCCTCGCTATCCTGTGCCACCTGCGCCGCATCCTAACATGGCGGCAAACACTCAAAAGCAGCTGCGCCCAAACCTTCCTAATGCTACGGGTGGCAAGACATTCTATGTGTGTGGAGAACCCGGACACTTTGCAAGACAATGCCCCAGGAGAAACTATGGACCTATGAACAATGCACCAAGGCCAAATCACCCGCGACCAAATGGAGGAGCACCACAAGGCAACCGTGGACAGCAGAATTTTGCTCGTGGCAATGTGAATCATGTCTCTACTGAGGAATCCCAACAAGCTGATGATGTCGTGATTGGTATGTTTCTTGCCAACTCCAACCCCGCGACTGTTTTATTTGATTCGGGAGCATCTCATTCATTCATCTCGTCAAAGTATGTTGCCAAGTACAATTTGCCTATATCTCATATGAAGCAAACTATGCTTGTAAGTTCTCCTGGCGGAGAGATGAGGACAAATATAGTATGTCCGAAAGTAAGCATTAAAATATGGGGGGTAGACTTTCTCGCAAACCTCATAGTATTGGACTCCCAAGGAATAGACATAATACTTGGAATGGACTGGCTAAGCAAGTATAATGGAGTCATTCAATGTGCCGAGAGGATTGTGCAGTTGACAAGTGAACATGGTACACGCATCGAAGTTGAGGCAGCCCAACCTGCAAGAGAGAAAGCGATGCTGAATCACGTTGAAGAAGTGACATTGGAAAGCATTCCGATCGTTTGCGAGTACCCGGATGTGTTTCCAGATGAGTTGCCAGGTATGCCACCTGATCGTGACATAGAATTCGCCATTGAGTTCATACCCGGAACTGCACCTATAGCTAAGAGGCCGTATATGATGCCTCCTAAGGAATTAGCAGAGCTCAAAAAGGAAATTCAAGAGCAGCTAGAGAAGGGTTTTATACGCCCAAGCTCATCCCCGTGGGGAGCCCCAGTACTCTTCGTAGATAAGAAGGATGGAACCCAGAGGATGTGTGTGGACTATAGGTCTCTCAACGAAGTGACAATTAAGAACAAGTACTCACTGCCCCGTATACAGGATTTGTTCGACCAAATGAAGGGTGCCTGTATCTTCTCCAAGATTGACTTGCGGTCAGGATACTTCCAAATGAAGATTAGACCATCGGATATACCCAAGACAGCATTTCGGACACGATATGGATCTTATGAGTACACCGTCATGTCATTTGGATTGACAAACGCGCCTGCGTACTTTATGTATCACATGAATAAGGTCTTCATGGAATATCGGGATAAGTTCGTTGTAGTGTTCATCGATGATATTATGATCTACTCGAAGGATGAGAAGGAACACGAGGAACACTTGAGGCTTACGTTGCAGAAATTGAGGGAGAATCAATTGTATGCCAAGTTCAGTAAATGTCAATTCTGGTTACGGGAAGTTTCCTTCTTAGGCCATATTATTTCCGGAGGAGGAGTATCAGTTGACCCAGGGAAGGTGAGAGATGTGCTTAAGTGGGAACCGCCACAGAATGTTAAGGAAATTCGGAGTTTCCTTGGAATGGCTGGGTATTACCGCCGATTCATCAAGGATTTCTCCAAAATAGCCAAGCCTATGACCAAATTACTCATGAAAGGGAAGGCATTCCAATGGACTCAAGCTTGTCAGGATAGCTTTGAGGAGTTAAAGAAGAGGTTGACAACCGCGCCGGTGTTAGTATTACCGGACGTGAGCAAGAGTTTTGATATATATTGTGATGCATCAAGACAAGGATTAGGATGTGTGCTCATGCAAGAAGGCCAAGTGGTATCTTATGCATCGAGGCAACTAAAGAAACATGAGTTGAATTATCCTACACACGACCTTGAACTTGCAGCCGTGGTACACGCCTCGAAGATTTGGAGACACTATGTTTTTGGTCACCGATGCGAGATTTATACGGATCACAAGAGTCTCAAGTACATATTTACGCAAACGGATCTGAATCTGAGGCAACGCCGATGGTTGGAGCTCATCAAGGATTATGACGTGGGAATCAACTATCACCTAGGGAAGGCCAATGTAGTGGCCGATGCTTTGAGCCGAAAAGGAGTAAGTCATCAACTCACAGTTCGAGAGCTGCCATCCGAGTTATGCAAGGAGTTTGAACAGTTGAACCTTGGATTCATAAATGAGATGGGAACGATGGAAGTCAACCCAACATTAGAGCAGGAAATACGAGAAGGACAGACAAAGGACAAGGAAATACAGGAAATCAAGGAAAGGACCCAAGAAGGAAGAGAATTCAGATTTGATAAGGACGAACAGGGTACCTTATGGCTTGGAAGGAGGATTGTGGTACCTAATGTGAGGCATATTCGGGAAACAATGTTGAAGGAGGCACATGACTCGCCTTACTCAATTCATCCTGGCTGTACAAAGATGTACAAGGACTTAAAGACATGCTATTGGTGGGCCAGCATGAAAAAGGACATAGCCGAATATGTTGCACTTTGTGATGTGTGCCAACGAGTTAAAGCTGAACATCAAAAGCCAGTCGGATTGTTACAACCATTAAAGATCCCGGAGTGGAAGTGGGAAGAGATTGGTATGGACTTTATAGTTGGATTACCGCGAACTGAGTCTGGCTATGATTCAATATGGGTTATTGTGGATCGGCTGACAAAATCGGCTCGCTTCATCCCTTTCAAGACCACATATACCACCGCGAAGCTAGCAGAATTGTATATGGAGCATATTGTGTGTCGACACGGAGTACCGAAGAAGATAGTCTCGGATAGAGGTTCTCAGTTTACCTCCAGATTTTGGCAGAAATTGCATGAAGCAATGGGAACAAGGTTGAACTTCAGTTCGGCGTATCACCCTCAAACAGATGGACAAACCGAGAGGACCAACAAAATTTTGGAAGACATGTTAAGAGCCTGTGCTTTAATACATGGGAAAAGTTGGGATGAGAGCTTGCCATATGTAGAATTCTCGTACAACAATAGCTACCAAGCAAGTCTGAAAATGTCACCCTACGAAGCATTGTACGGAAGGAAGTGTAGGACTCCCTTGTTTTGGAATGAAACCGGAGAGAGTCAAGTGTTTGGTCCCGACGTGTTACAAGAAGCTGAAAGGCAAGTCCAAATAATACGGGAAAACTTAAAGGCTGCCCAGTCTCGACAGAAAGGTTATGCTGATAATAGGCGAAGGAGTTTGACTTTTGAAGTTATAGATTTTGTATACCTCAAAGTGTCACCTATCAGAGGTCAGCGACGGTTTAACGTCAAAGGAAAACTGGCACCACGTTACATCGGACCATTTAAGATTCTGGACAAGCGAGGAGAGGTAGCTTATCGACTTGAGTTGCCGACGTATCTCTCCGATTTACACGACGTGTTTCACGTCTCTCAACTCAAGAAGTGTGTCAGGGTACCGAAAGAACAAGTGCCGATGGACGAGTTAGAGCTTCAGGAGGATTTGTCCTATGTCGAGCAACCTATCAAGATTTTGGACATGAAGGAAAGGGTCACGAGAAATAAGAGGATCCGTTGGTGCAAAGTGCAATGGAAACACCATACGGAAGCCGAAGCTACATGGGAACGTGAAGAAGACCTGAAAGCAGAATTCCCTCATCTTTTCTCCACGCTATCGAATCTCGAGGGCGAGATTCGCTTTAAGGGGGGTAGGTTTGTAACACCCTCAATTTTTGCATCATGCATTGCATATATATTCATGCATTAAACATTAATAGAGGAAAAGAAATAAAAATAGCGTAAAACAGGTATTGGGGAATAAATGTAAAATAATAATAATAATGTGTAAAAAGAAATATATATAAATAAATTATATATAATAATAAATATATATATATAAATAATAAATAAATAAAATGAATAAGATAAATAAAATATATAATAATAATAATACAAAAAAAGAAAATATAAATAAATAAATAATATAATGAAAAAAAATAGAGTATATGTATATAAAAAAAGAGAAAAGAAAAATAAAAGGGAACCGTCGGCCAGGCCGCCCGACCGGCCCAGCCAGCCTCCCGCGCGCAGCGCGTCCCGCGCAACCGGCTGACACCGCCCGCTCTCCCGCACACGCGCCCCGCCGCTGGACCCCACCCCGCTGACGCCGTCGTACCGCACTCCCGCGCCGACTCCCGCCTCCGTCGGCGCGAACCGCGCCCGATTCCCGCCGACTCCCGCCCTCTCCCGCGCCGACCGCGCGCCGTACGCGCCGAGCCCCACCTCGCCCGCTCGCCCGTACCGGCGGCCCGCCTCCCTCGCGCAGCGCCCTGCCCCGCTGGTCCCACCCCGCATGTTCGCCCGACGCAGCCCGACCCCGACGCCGCCACGCGCCCGAACTGCAACCGAATCGGTCTCTGGCCTGATGCCGCGTCCCATGCTCTATAAAAAGGACCGTAGGTCCCTAGGGTTTTCTCGATCCAGCAAACCGCCGCCGCCCAGAGAAGAAAAGAAACGCCGGTACAGAGGAAAAAAGGAGGGACCAGAGAGCTGCACCGCTAGGGAAAAAGAGGGGAAGGAGAGGAAGAAAAAGAGGAGGGCCCCACCGTTCGCCGGAGACCGTCGTCGCCATCGCGTCGCCGTCATCGTGCCGCCGGAGGACGCATCTACTTCGTCTATGCATCGTCCCCATCCCGCGATCATCGAAGCCATCGCATCTACGGTAGGCCATGTTCCCGATGCAAATTTTAGCGACCATATTGAATCTAATAGACGTAAATTGATTTTAGTTGCACCATAATTTTATTTTCAGCAGCATTAATCCCCGCTAAAACCCCCGTAAACTCATATGAACACGTATAAACTAGTTGCATCTAATTAATAAACAACCATAGTTAATTAATAATTGATCTTTGCATGCATGCATGTCATTGCATGTTGATTATTTTGTGTGCATCATGTTGAATGGTATGTATTTTCTTGTATGTATGATCACGCGTAGAGGAACGTGCTCAAGAGGCCGTATACGAGGATTTCCAATACCAAGACTTCGAAGCGCTTGAGCAACCCCATCCGCCGGAGCAAGGCAAGTGTCCTTGAAGCATATTGATGCTATTTTAAAATAAATGTTTTGTTTGCAAACTTGCATGCTTGTGTCAAATTGATGGGAATCCTATGGTAGGATGTTTGCTAGTTTTGTTTGACCACCCTTGTCACCTGGAATATATGGTAGAGAGTCGGGAAGGGTTTTTACCTTTTTGCTTCGCTTAATTAATTGGGATGGCAAACAACACTACACATTTAATTATGCATCAATGATATTCTGGTTAATGTGAACTGGTCAATACGATGGGTGATCTAAGCAAGCCTGGTATGTGGATGGGTTGGATGTTATGGTGGTTTGCTTGCCTTAGATCTAAGGACCGGTTCATGCGAGAATACGCCAGGTCAATAGTGCCACCACAAGGCCAAGTATGGGTGCGGCGTAGCTGAATAATTACGAGCGCTGCTAGTATTGTATGGACCATTGGATGGCGCGGGGAATGGGAGTCGAGGAGGACTGCCCTGGGATCCGCATGGCACATGAGGGGGCCCGTGGGTGGGAGAATGGAGATTCAAGCCTGCCGGTGAAACCTTAGTGGGCCTGTACATACTAGTAGTCCCTTTTGAAAGGCTATTTTGTGATCTCTTGGCCACACACCTACGGAAGTGTGAGATGGCATAATGGAGGTTTCTTAGTCATCGAAAGGTGATGAAATCACGAACATGTGGGTAAAGTGGTACAACCTCTGCAGAGTGTTAAAAACTATCATGACAGCCGTGCTCCCGCTTATGAGCGCCTGGATGACCTACATGATTAGAGTGAAATTGGGATTTGTGTTGGTTATGGTTGGTTTATGGTTATGGGTTGGTAATGGTTATGAATGGTTTATGGATTATGGTTATGGATATGAATTTGAGTTATGGTAACTGGACATGGATAATGATGATGTTGGCAATAATTTGATATGGTTTATTTTTGTTAATATGATGCTTATGACGGGATTGTTTCACATAGACATAGTATAATGCTTTTCAAATGTTTTACTGTACTTTTCAGCACTTAGCCATTATTACATTCATCATTTGAATAAGCCACATGTCATACTTTCCACACTTGCTGAGTATGACATGTACTCACCCTTGCAATCCCCCCCAACAGCTACTGGAGACAATTGGGAGTATCCTGAGGATCACGTGGAGTACTAGGTTGCGTACCACCGTCAATTGCCTGTGGATTGGAGTTGTGCTGCTTAGTTTATTTTCCGCTGCATTATTTAGAGTTTTATCATTCGTGAACTATTGGATTATTGTAATAAAGTACTTATTTATTAGTTAAGACATGGTTAAATTATGTATATCGTTTCTGATGCAACCGTATATGTGTGATGAACTTCCTGGGCACACATATGCGTTACGCTTGGTTCATATTCGGAACCGGGTGTCACAGTCCAGGAGCAGTCCACCTTAGAACGGACGCCCATGAGGCATACGGACTCCGTTTTTGACGTTCTACATATGCACGGAAAGAGGAGGAGATAGACTTTCCAATGGTTCTGGTCCCACCTCAAAATTCTACAGGAGTCATTGGTAATCGTTGAAACAAGTCGAGTCCAGAATTCTGTCCGGTGCTGCGCCACCGAATCGGGCCTTTGGGCCTTGTATCCCGTAAGAGTCCATTAGGGACGCGTCTAATCGTATTTTGGTCGAACCCTAGACTATAAATACTGCAGACGCCGGTCATATTCGGTGGGTTTTGCTTAGATCAATAATATCGCCGTTCTACGGTTTGTGAGACCCCAACTTCGCGATTTCCGATCGTGTCTTCGACGTTCTTGCTCGTGTTCTCGGTTGCACTTGCAGGGATTAGCCTTCTTGGCGAGGTCAAGCGTGTGCAGCACAGTTGATAACCAACAGAGCTTCGTTAGGCGAAATTAGATTGCACAAATTCCCCTCGGAAGATAGGCTATCCGGCCTCTGAAGTTTCAGCACAAATTTTAAATAATCTTCTTGATTTTCTATAGGCCACATATTACATCCTATTGAGCTGCAAATTTGTGTGCTTCCTATATTTGTGCTACTGAGTAAAGAAAAAATATCAAAAAATATTACAAAAAATAAAAAAAAATAGTGAAGAGCACGCATATTTAAGCAATTGGCCTATACCACTTGGTGCTGTTTTGTTGGCTATATCATTCTGTCTTTCTTTTGCCTTGATACTTCCTTGTGTTGTGCTAGGCTCTAGGGCACTCGGTTGACTAGCAACAGTTTCCTACATTGAATACTTATTCAACTTTGTTTAGCTGTTAACGATTTTCTGCTTATTAGCCACCATATTGTGCCATCCAAGCTCCACCTTTCTCTTCAGCATAACAGGTACCTTTGCAATGATCCCATGCTTCATTGGTTCATCTCACCATCCACACCACCTGATGTGTCGGTAAGAACACTTGTAAGAGCGTGGTAAGACGCTTGAGCGAGAGAGATTGTTTTCATCCACCTTCCACATTGTCACTGTAGTTGATAGGGATAACATATTTTTTTTGTTGTCTTTGGTTTCCTACTAACAATGGCAGGAGAAGACAATGATGACGAATGTTTTCAACATGCTGAGTTACGTGATATGATGAAGACCATGACAAATATGTTCGCCAAATACAACGCAGCAACAGAGGAGTCATTGGCGAACTTGACTCGGCAGCTGGATGACCTTGCTCTTCGGATGAATACTTTTGAGACTCGGTTGCCTCTCGCTGTAAGACAAGAAGTCTATGCTTATGATGAACTGGAAGATCACAATAATCAGCCAAGACTGCCACTTTGTCGTCGAGGTATGGGAGTTAATAATCATAACATTTATAATCGTCCTCCTGATCATCCTTTTGCTAAAGTGAAATTTACTATACCCTCTTTTTCTGGTACTTATGATGCTGAGGCTTATCCTGATTGGAGATGACTGTAGAGCAAAAATTTAATTCCCATCTTGTTCCTGAACAACATAAAGTTCGTCAAGCCACTAGTGAGTTTAAGGACTTTGCTATCAAATGGTGGAATGATCTTGTTAAAACTAGAACTAATCCTCCAACATGGGATAGATTAAAGGAAGCTATGCGTGTTCGATTTGTTCCTCCATCTTTTCAGCGGGACCTTCGCAAAAAATTGCAGCGCTTCGACCAAGGTAACATGTCCGTAGAGGAGTATTATCAAGAGTTACAAAAGGGTATGCTGCGTTGTGGGGTAGTAGAGGACATGGATGATAAAATAGCTTGTTTTTATGGGGGGTTGAGGCGTGAAATCCAGGACATTGTTGATTACAAGTAATATGATACTGTTAACAGATTGTTTCAGCTTGCTATGTTGGCAGAAAAAGAATTGCAGGGCCGACAACAACAGCAACATCGCACGAGGAGCAACTTCACGCCGCGTGCAGCGACTACACCATCCAAAACAGCACCATCTTCGACCCCCCATCACTACAGGAATCCCGACGATTTGCGACGGCCGTGGCCGTCGCAAATAAGGCATATGTCGTCGCAAATAAGCTATTTGCGACGGCTTTCTTTATTTGCGACGGTTTTTGGCCGTCGCAATTAAATCGTCAAAATTAAGCTTATTTGCGACGGCCACCGTCGCAAATAAGCTTAATTGCGACAGCTTGGTACGGCCGTCGCAAGTTACTGCCGCGGGCCGGTGGGCCCCGCAACGTTATTTGCGACGGCCCGGCTGTCGCAATTAAAGCTTATTTGCGACGGCCTGGCCGTCGCAATTAAGTGCTTCTAATTGCGAAGACCGGGCCGTCGCAAATAAGTTCAGTGGGCAGGGCCCACATGTCCCCCTCCGGGACCCACTCTGCTATTTGCGACGGCCGCTCCGTCGCAATTTAAGCTTATTTGCGACAGCCAGGCCGTCGCAAATAGCAGTGGCTTATTTGCGACGGCTTTGTACCTTATTTGCGACGGTACTGTATAAAAAGCCGTCGCAAATAAGGTTTTTTATTTTTTTTTAAAAAAACAGAAAACACTAACCGGCTTGATGGCCAGATTCACAGAACATTCACAGAACACATACATCACAACAGTTTCAATGTTCGCTAGGCAATACCATTGCCTTTCACGAATGAAATTCAGCTTCCAGTAGGAGCCAAAGTCATCCATCCCCAAGCTCGGGGGAGGCTCCAAAAGTTCTTCTTGGTCTGCTTTCATCATGGGGTGGATAGTTGGCTCTTCATCTAACACTCATATCATGGGTTGGCTCCACCAATCCATGACCACAATCGTGTTGGAGCTGAAGGAGTCCTATTCTCATTCATCATGGATGAGAAGATGGTCTCCACTCAAGGGGTGGATTGAAGAATGCTCTAGTTCCTTTAGCTTGGCATGCACACCATTTAACAAGGTGGAGATGCTAGCTATGGAACTAAACCTCCAAATGAAGTATCATGAAGATCAAGCCAATGGAGAACTGTTTGGAATTATCCGAGTCATGGATATTCACATGATTCGTGAAAATCCATGTCAACATGAAACACTTGGGGAAAATTTCCCAAATACCCATATGGATCATTTGAAAACAACAACTCTAATGGCTATTATCCATAAGGAAGTGAAGGGTGGAATCAACATCACCCTAGTAATCAAGGAGGTTATGGGAATTTCAAGGTATTTAAGTTCAACTAGGCTACCTTGAAGTATCTTGGCCAAGAAAAGAAATAAAGACATTATTTACATAAAGCTCTTGGCCAAGGACAAGAAACTTAAAGAGCATTCAAGATCCAAGATATCCCATAGTCACTTGTTGGGATTTATACCCTTCGACCAAGCCCGTGCAACCTAAGGCAAATGAGATTGTGGACGAAGCATTTCTTGTTTGAGTCCAACGGTGAAGGTCCTACGGTGTCAAGGTGCAAAAGATGACCCGGTTCAGTTGACATGATCATTATGAGAGCAGTATGTGAACCTGCAACCATCTTAGCATGTCTACAAGAGGAGCACACAATTTCATTGTCCCCTTTAAGCTTAGGCAGCCCACGTATGCGATCAAGAGCACTAACACGCGTTAGGTGATCAAAGCCTACGTGACCAAGTCTACGATGCCAAAAATATAAGTCCTTTGAATCATTAGCAACTAGACACCTACGCTTAGAGGAAGACATATCAAAATCAGCTTTAAAAACTCTTCCAAACTGAGACATGTTAAAAAGAAGCTCACTATTTGAACCTACAACTTTGCAGCAATTTTTAGTGAAAGTTATTTCCAAATTTTCATTAAGCAATTGAGAAAGAGAAAGCAAGTTGTACTTCAAATTTTTAACAAGTGCCACATCTTTTAGAGTGTAGTGATCATTTACTCTAACCGAACCTTTAGCAATAATAGGAGTTGAAGAATTATCAGCAAAAGTAACATTCTCTACACGTGACACAAAAGAGAGGGAGGAGAACCATTCTCTGTTACCGGTCATGTGGCGTGAGCATCCTGAATCCACAATCCATATGTTCTCCTTCCTCAAGCATGAAGCCTACATAGAAGCACAATACGTCGATGACTCAATACTGGGGTTAGTCAAAATGCATTTAGGTATCTAGTACTGTGTCACACGACATGCAGCAGGAAAAACACGCGAAAGTTGAGACAAAACGGCAGGTTTATGTG
Organism: Tuctoria greenei; assembly: GCA_036927565.1. Taxonomy (NCBI): domain Eukaryota; kingdom Viridiplantae; phylum Streptophyta; class Magnoliopsida; order Poales; family Poaceae; genus Tuctoria; species Tuctoria greenei. The sequence continues at coordinate 200,928,626 of JAYESD010000002.1, forward strand.
TCAAAGATTGAGGTTTTCTGTTCTTAACAATTGATTTAGAAGTTGTTACTCGTTTAGAGTGAAAACCAGTAGCTCAGGAGGTAAAAGCGGAAGGTCCGGAGGCAAAAACTAAAGCTCCAGAGGGAACAACAGAAGGTCCGGGAGCTATTGGAGCTATCGGAACTACCGGAGCTGTCTTTATAGATTTCTTGCCAACAGGTCCGGAAGCTACCTTTTCAAATTTCTAACTCATTAAAGCAGGTTGCATGTTTCTAATTTTAGGTTTAGCATGAATGTTATGAGATCTAACAATCATTTTATCCTTTTTAATTTGTTTAGCTAGTCTATAACAAAAATCAACGACATGACCATCTTTATCACAGTAAGTACAATGAAACTTAAATTTGTAACCATGTCTAGATGAGCAAACATCATTTTTATTTGATACCGAATGAGAAAACACTCCTGCAGATTTGAAAACCACTTCTTTTTGTTTAGGAACTGTTTGAATCAAACCACTTCCTAATGACTTTACAATTTTAGGTGGATGTGCCTTAGCATGAGCATGAGAAACAAAACCTAAACCAGTTTTATCATTGCAAGACTTGGAATAATTCAGCAGCAAGTTTAGGTTCTTATTTCCATTACAAAACCGACCTAATGTCCTATGCATGTTATCAAGTTTATTGGACAGATCAAGGCAATTTTCACATGAATTTTTTCTTTTTAATTTGCAATTGGAACAATATTTAACTTCATGAGAACGTAAAGCATTGTTCAAAATAGAAATTTAATTCATAGCATCTTGTAGTTTCTTATCAAGATCATCCCAAGTAGAACAATGCAAATCAATTGTAGAACAGCTAGCATTTTTCAAGTTTTTATCATTAAGTGCAGCAAGCTCTCTGTTCTTTTCAATTTCTTCATCAACTCTATCTAGAGTGGAGGAGTGTGCACTTCTTAATGTGGACAATTATTCATAGATTAGGTCACATGAGGGACATGCATCATTACTAGGAAACAGAGTTTTTAAACGGTTGATTTCAGATTCTAGTGATTCAATTTTAGCAGCATTATCCCTAAGTTTTTGGTTCTTTTTCTTGACAATAACAGTTGCACGAGAAATAGCATCACGCATTTCATTGCAGGTATAACATACCTCATCATCGTCACTGTTGTGTTTTTCATCCTCCTGACTTGATCTTGATCTTGTTTTGCCCGTCATGAAGCATAAGTTAGCCAGATCATCATCATCTTCATCACATTCAAAGTCTACATCACTTGAACTGAGTTCTTGAAATGCAGTGATGAAGCTATTAATCATCTTGCACCCTATGGTACCCTTCTTTTTCTTGCGTCCTATGCAATAGACTTATTTGGGTTCTTACATGATAAGATGTCAATTTCATGAGTTTTTAGTTTACAATAAAGCACGTCGAATGTATGAGAACTCATGACAGTTGATTCATGAATAGATGTTACATTCATCTCCCAAATTGACATGTCTAATGCACTAAGAAGTTGCCTAGCGTTCTCAGCATCAGAAAAGTTAACATTGACACTAGGTAAGTTGCTGAGAATTTTATTGAAGCGATCAAAGAGGTCATCGATAGACTCAATGGGTTGCATCTAGAAACACATATATTCCTTTTTGAACATATCTTGTTTTACCTCCTTGATTGTGTTGGAACCTTCATGATAATCACAGAGAGCTCTCCAAACATCGTATGCTCATCGGAGGTGCGTGACACGATCAAAGTCACTTTGAGTGAGTCCCTGTATGATCAAGTTGCGAGCCTTGTTGTTGTTGTCGACGTCCCGTAGATTTGTAGCCGTAACTTGATCATTTAGTGGCACTTCATAAGGTTTGTATACCTTTTCCCATATTGCGAAGCCTTGCGCCTAGATAAAAGCTTCCATGCGTGCCTTCCAAACCTGAAAATCAATACCACTAAACACACAAGGTTTGGTGGAGTATTTCTCCATGATGATTAGTCAAAACACATGCAAATCACAAAGATTAGAGCACCATGAATCTGATACAATTTGTAGGATCGAAGAGCACGTGAAAAGCTACCCGAGGAGGGTGAATGGTAGATTTAAAAATCTTACGCAACTGAAACAATTAAATCCCAACCCCTTCGGTAGAAAAATGATTTGTTACAGAAATCGTGTGTGAGACTAATCTAAACATATTTCACCGGGACAAGAGTGATATATATCAGAGAGAATCAAGTCACGAAGAAAACACAAGAAGAATCACTCAAATCCGTTGAGAGAAACTCAAGTTATGATCGAAAGATCGAACAAAGGTCAATCTGTCCTACCCGAGAAAAACAGTTCTAAAACACTGCAAAGGAACTCATGTAGATCAGAAACCACAAATCCAATGACCGTTAAATTTTGATAGATGATACATAATCAAGTTGTGAATACAACCCAAAAATAATCACGTCAATTGGATCTGTAAAACTCGAGTTATGATAAAACCACCAATGAAAGGTAGTGCTGTCCAGAAACTCGACGAGTAAAACTTGTCTGGAACAAGTCGGATGAACAAGGAACAAAAGTTCCTTCAAACTACGAATTTAATTCAATAGAATACAAGAGGAACAGCCCCAAAGTCGTGCCCCATGAGCTTTGGCCTCCCTTGCTTATATAACCAGCTCGAAAGCCAACTCAACTAAAATCAGGACCCTAATCCTACTCCGTTCACGAATCGAAACTTTCCATAACTGCTTAGGACTCCTCTATACGCAGATAGAAGCAATCTTAAGACTTCCAAAAACCATAGGAACGTATCCCACATTCTTAAAACAGCTCAAATTCGTGACCCACACGAAATCCTATCATAACCAACTCGATACTTTCCATACCGAGCCATAAGCGACTCCGCCGCAGCCAAAGTCATCAACTGATACGATCCGATCCTTCCAACCAGATCTTCCCTTCCTTAAACCATCTTCAAAACCATGTTGCCACATCATGCACCACATGCATATGTGCAAACACCTTCCTTCGACATCCAGCAACCTTCATATGCATTGCCCTTGATTCAATCATCTTGCGCGACCTCCTAACCCGCTCAACCACAATTCCTCCTGAATTTGGTTGTTGGAACCTCATCTCCTCCCTGAGACTAGTCCAAAGGATCCTATCACCATCCATGACTTGAACTCAAGCAACACCTGCACATGAACAAACAACCAATATGTACGAGCCCAAGTCCGCGACTTGACTCAAGTCAGTTCTAAACACAACACCTTACGTGAGCACCTCACATAAGCATGTTGCAAAACCACAGTAAAACGATATCATCCATATCAACCAAAACGCACCAAAAACTTAGCAAATGAATACTAAGAAATCTTTCCAACAATTTAAAGCAAGTTTTAAACTTTGCAAATGAAAAGCAGAAACACTGCGGTCAAGCTCCGGTTCTTGCCAAAGCTAACCGGACCTTGAGTTGGAGCTTACCAAAGCTAGTAGAACCTAGCGCTGGAGCTTAACAAAGCTAGTGGATCAAAGCACCCGTCGTAGCTTACCAAAGCTAGTAGAACCTAGCGCCGAAGCTTACCAAAGCTAGTGGAACCAAGCACCCGCCGGAGCTTACGAAAACTAGCAGGACTAGTCAACCCAGAAACCGGAGTGGAGCTAACCAAAAGCCAGTCGGACTTTGCCATCAAATTAGACCTAGCATCGGACGTACCCGGAGCTACCCAAAACAAGCCGGACCCACCATCATACCTTGTTGTAGCTCGGAGCTAGAGTCGGACCTTGCTAAAAAGATGTTATGGCAGCATTCAAAACATTTATTGTCAAATCCAATGTATTCAGCACAAATAGGTCTCACAAAATAGGGTTACAATTGGCAGGATTGAAATTGAAGGTGCGGGGAGTGAAATTTGAATTGCAAAAATCTCAATTGTGGCGCACCAAGAAGAACGAAAATATTTTTGTGGGCGTGGAGAATTTGGCGCTAGTTGTGCCTCTATGTGTGAATGCAATCGTGATTAAATTCATGTCGTGTCGCGTCGATTCCTACACATGGTTTTACTCTTCACTGGTGCTTGTAGCTCCTAAGGGGTAAACTTCTTCGGACAACTTGCTCACTTCTTAATTATAGTATGGCCTAGCTGCTTGATCGCCGTGCGACCGCTAGCTCCACTTCATCTTTGTCGACATGGACATCAAAATTTAAAAGCAGTCATGTCCTAGTGGGACAGTCCAAAAAAATATGAATCGCCAAATGCATCAGTGTTCTATTGCAAATAACGACATGCAAATACAGAACACCCAAGTCCAAGAAAGAACGATGGCAAATCCATGGTAGAGTAAAAGGTAAACAATCAGGAGAGTATCACAAGCACATACGATACATCAACAATGTCATCAGTTATTAGTTACAACGGTTAAACTACCTATCAGGCGCATGATGCATCAAGCAACGGACTAGTTAGCAATTAAGATAACGTAATTTCCTAATTGTGTTAATTATTCATCATGTTATTTGTTAATTCTATTAATTGTAAGGATTATGTTAGTTGTAAATTAGTAAATTATTTTTTGTCAATGAATGAGCTATAGAAAAAAATAATCTTGTCAATTATCAACATTAAAAACTAATAACATTGAATAGTGTTAACTAAGGTTGCCTGAAGTTTTATCGGATTTCAGTCTTTCAGACACATACAATATAGACAGTCCCTAGTTACAAAAATACAAGAGATGTCTTTCGATAAAAGATATGTTTTTTGATACTGCATACGATACATTGTTCATGAACATAAAATACATTTTTTATTAACTTAAAAAAACATATATATTACAAACAAAAATACGAAAACACAGAGAAAACAAGATAAAGAAAAAACTACTCCTAGTCCTACTCTACTCGGAGGAGGTCTCCTCCACCTCCTCTGTTGCTGCCACTGTCGCCGCTGCTGTCGCCGCTGCCGCCTCCTCCTTCTTCGACAACTGAGTCCAAAGTTTTCAGGCGACAGTTTACTGAAGGTTCTAGCGGCCCGCCAGCCCATCCATCTCCTCGATCATCCCGTGGAGGGTGTCAAGACGAGCGGCCACAAAACTTTACCCGAAGCAGTAGTGGCCGGCAGAGTCCATGCTTGTGTTGCGGTGAAGGGTCCCATGTGTGAGGACCGGAGTCCCAACATTACAGTAATTGCAATTGTGTGGTGCCATGCGACGCGGCACCAAAAAGCACTTAGAAAAAGGTACATCATATTACATAAAACAACATAGTGTTATACGAGCTCTGTCTTTTACAAATAATATACATTAAAATACAGTACAGCAAAAGATAAGTTCATAGCTCTTGAAATCAAGCCTAAGCTATGCAAAAGTCATTCCGTTCAGCCCACGAACGGAGTCACACTAGCAACACACAAGTGAAACTCACAGCGGCGTGCAGGGTTCCCACTCGGCCGTGTACCCCGATGGGGACAGCGCCTCAATGGTGAACCCTTCATCATAGACGTCATCATCTACAACAAAAACTTAAAATAGCAACCGTGAGCATGAAGGCTCAGCAAGACTTAACCGTCTCCACTAGGCATGGAACTCTATATGCAGGATATACGTAGTATAGGACAACAATTTGCAATAAAAGACTCGCCTAAATGTTGGTCCTTACTGTCATCTTTTAACAGCAAATTAAGACTTCATGAATCTAAAATTTAGTGAGCAACCTGTTCTAAACATACAAGTATCAACACAAGATTAATTCATAAAGCATGATTCCATACTATTTCAACTACAATAATTAACTAAGTCACGGCGCAGTGATCAAGTGGCAGGGACTCAAATCGATATACACCTGCCGGGATACCTGAATAGCACGACACATTCAGCCACACTCGGAGATGCGAAGACACACTCCACCGATGTTATATGTGGCAACCTTTAACCCGCTACTTACACGCCGAACCCGACCCACCGCTACGAGCAGGAGGCCCCCACACAGAGTACGACGTACCCGCTGGTAGGTTTACACCTTGCTGCTCTCAACCCACACACATAAGGTGGTGGGTTATGCCTTGACGCTAAAGTGGACAAGTTACATAGGTTTACAGGGTCCCATATAACCAGTATGCCTTTGATACATTCAAACTTGCTCAACAGGGCCGCGCACGGATGGGTCCTAGACTGACCCAGGCACAGCTACTGCTCACAGGCCCCTATGTCTTGCTGCTCCTACTCCATACCATGTATGATATTTAGCAAAATAGTGAATCTCTCACTCGACCAATCTTGTGTGAACCGAATTTCCAGAACTCGCGAGTAGATTCCAACTACTCGACTTCTACTGAAGCAACTATAACTTTAAGCATAGCATGGACACATCAAGGACATAACATCTAGCCTTCTCTCATGGGTGCTTTGGTCATGCAGGTGGAAAACTTCAACAAAACATAGGCCAAATGCACAATACATTCTAACCCATATAGTGTGATACAAATAAAAATTCAAAATTCTGTTAAATTTAAACTGGGGCTCGCCTGGCTGCGATACAGTGTCAAAGTTAATCTCAAGAGGTATGACTTCAAGTGGCTCCGGGGTCTCCTTGAGCTTGCCAACTTTTCGATATGCAAAGAATAATGCATGTGAATCAATACCGGTATTATGATATAGGTCAATGGAAAGACAATTAAGTATTTGAAATTAAGCCCACTAGTTCTGTAACTTATACAGGGGACACTCTGTACAATGAGTGAGGTTCTCGCCAAATTTGGGAAATGTTCATAGAAGTCGTTGTTGTCTAAAATTCAATGAAGCTAAACACTTCCCAAAATTTTTAGAGGAAAACATGGACATTAACATAGCCAAGAGCTGGTTTTCTGCTTATAGGAGGTCAATATTGACTCAACAAAATAGGTTTCATAGTTTTCTAAGCATTCTACTATGAGATATTGAATTTATAAGTTTGGACAATTTGCTGAAAAAGGTTCTGGACATTTTGGAATTTTCAGGTACATACAGATTGGAAATACCATTTGGCCATTCAAATCAACTCAAATGTACCTAAAACTTTTACTGGGACTTAGCAGAAATATTTGGAATGATCTGGCCAAGACTGGGAATTTGTAAATGAATGGAGCACCAGAAATTATTTCCAATGACACTTTCATATATGGAATTATTGAGGACAGCTTAGGGATTTTTATACATATACAAGCGCACCACTTGAAAGTATAGCTCACCCTCCTAAAAAATTTATTTGAGAATTTTTGGACAAGAATCCTAGGAGATATTGAAATTCCAAGTTTGCATCAAATCGGGAATTAAAACTGAATTGGAAAAGTTTGAATAATCACTGGGGCCCACGAGTTTATACTATCCGGTAGAATTGGGGCCACACGGGTCTGGGCTGTAGCCACACTAGATCCCAGTGTCGCACCAGATCCGGGCTGGCGCGCCCGTGGCTGACAGGCGGGGCCCGCCAGGTCATCTTCCTCCTCGCGCCCCTTAGGAGTAGACGTATGGATTCTTTTCGGATGGATGCGCCTGGACCTAAGGATGACAAAAGCTCACGGCCACAATGATTACTCTCATGTAGGAAACAAATTTAGTTCAGGACCTAACATATTATATGTCAAGAACTCGCTGGTGAAACTTGAAATACATTCGCTAAAGTCCATGGAATGGGCTCAATTTTTACCAAAATGTAGTAGATGTATGGGCTCACCTTTTTTCTTAAGGAAGCAGGGCAATATGAAGGCAGTAGCGTCCGGGCGACACTGAGGCAGAGAGTGGCGAGGAAGAACAGAGGTGCGATGGCCGCATTTTCACTTGGGGAAGCTTCGGGGATGCTCGAGCTGCGCAAAAATTCGAACAAATGAATGCCAAAAAGGACTGTGAGGAAGTATAGATGAAGTAAGGTGACAAAGACTGAGTGCCTTTGGTTGATGTTGGTCGGAGAGGAGGAAACACGGCGAAGAACAAGTTCCTGCGTAAAGAACCGAAACATAAGTACAGTTTTTTCGCCTTTGGTGTTTGGAAGAGCTAGGAAATATTAGAGCTCGTGGATTGCAGCTGGGATTGACTCAAGAAGCTGGCAAGCAAGAAGCTGCTGGCCATGCAATTGTCTGTGGTGTCACACTGAGAAGCAACATAGAAAAACAGGGGACGATGAGAAGCTGACTGGTGGGACCCACAAGAGCAAGCAAATCCCACTTCCATATTGACTTTAATTGCAATATATATATGCTCAGAAAATTATAGGAATTGGCAGCTAGGATAAATCCATCATGTAGAATTCAAAATCGAAATCCAAATTTACATTGGAGAAAATCGCCATTGGTATTTCAATTTGAATGCACTCATGTGCCTAAATTTTAACACATGGTAAATAAAGTTTAAAATGGTCCAACTTGGTTGAAATGATATTTAAGACATGAGGAACACACTTGTGGGCAAAGTTTTATAGTTTAACAGATTTGAGTTCAAGAATTAGAGTTGATTTTAAAATCCCTAATTAGGGTTTAAATTCCAGTCCATAAGTGCGCTCTATGTATCATATTGAATTCTTCTAACTTTATTTGATCCATGAGCTGAGAAATTCCACTAGTGTTTTCTACGGATTTTACCCAGGGCCCATATAACAACACGAGTGAGATGTATCGTAAAATACAACCCGCACCATTCTGGAGAGCATTTTTGCGTGCTAGTCGGCGGCAGACTTGCCGTCGGTGGTGTCCTTGAGGCGTCGTTCGAGTTCGTCAATGCGGGTGGTGAGGAGGCGGACAATCTCTTGAACCCAAATAGGATGATTAGTTGCGGGCATCGTGGACAGAGACAGGGGCAGAGGAGGAGCGGGTGCTGCCTCCAATTTCACCGGCACTTGCGGCGACGGAAACGGAGAAGGAGGTTCGGAGGACGTTGATTGCCTGGAGTGCTTCGGTGTGAGGCCACCCATTTTTGCAGCGAAAAAGATGCGGAGAAAGAGCCATAGGCAGTCGATGGAGGTGCGGGGAAAAAGCAAGAGGAGAATTTTGGAGTCTACTATTGATGGTGTGGTGCGGGGCAGAAGCAAGAGGACGGTGTGCCTTTATAGCAGGTCGTCGTCTAAGCGCGCGAGTGGAGATGATCGATGCTTAAAAAACTTTGCTTTTGAAATCGTGGGTCGGTCAGAATTACTCCAAATTGTAGTTTGCCTCCTCTCAGTTGTCGCAATGGCTCAACAGGTCCCATCGGCTTCAGCGGCAGTTTTTTAATTTGACACGCTGAATGTGGCCTAGAGGGGGGGGGGGTGAATAGGCCTTTTTGAAATTTTGTCGGAACCTGCAACACTTAACAACCAGTTCAAACCTGAGATATCGGACTATCCCGGTAAAGTGTGGACTAGTCCGGTGTGTACGGACTATGTTGATTAAGTTTAATCAATTAAGTGTATTCTTCAATGTATGCAGCGGAAATATACAATCAAATGAAGTGTTACAAGGTTATGAACCAGGTTATATCACAATTCAATCTTATGTTTAATGATTCAATGTGAAGTAAGCAATAATGATTGAAACCCTAGATTATTGTGAAGAATAAGAGCGATGAACACAAAAACAAGACACAAGGATTTATCCCGTGGTTCGACTCCCACAGAGGCAACCTACGTCCACGTTGAGGAGTCCACAAAAGGACTGGGTCTTCTCCAACCCTACCCTCGTCGGATCGCCACGAAGGCCAATCCTCTTCCACTTATCACAAAGCGGTGAATAAATAAAATCAAAGGGGCCTTCTCACACGTTGAGAGCTCCCTTGGATTACAACACAAAATACCACCAAGAACACACTCAAAAGATTACAATGAAATCACAAGAGTGTGTTAGAGAATCAAACCAAGAGCTCAATGTGGTGTTGAATGTGTCTCTCCAATGAACTAGAGTGAATCCACAAAGGATTGATCTTTGTTGCACTTAATTCCGTGGAGAGATGTGGTTTTTGAGGCTCTTGGGAGGTGTGATGGCGCTAGGGTTCGAGAGTTTTTGAAGTATGGTCGTGCACCTCTATTTATATGGGTTTCTAAAAGTGAACGTTAGAGTTCAAAAAGATCAGACTAGTCCGTGGTGGTCACCGGACTAGTCTAGTGTGCTGTTTGTAGCAAACCCTAAGTGTCTTGAAATATCAGACTAGTCCAGCTAGGAGCAGACTTGTCCGATTTCGCTTCTGGAAATCTTCGGACTAGTACGATAGTCATCGGACTTGTCCGGACATGTGAAACCCTAAGTGTATTGGGTGACAAGTCCGCACTTGGAGGACTTGTCCGATTTAGTTCAGAGGGTTTTTCGGACTAGTCCGTGCGAATATCGGACTTGTCTGATTTGGACCAGAGAGAATATCAGACTAGTTCGGCTGCGATCGGACTTGTCCGATTTTGTGTGACATGTCAAGTGTTTTGAGGACTAGTCCGCACTGGGAAGGACTAGTCCGGTTCTAGTCAGAGAAATATCGGACTAGTCCGATGGATATCGGACTTGTCCGATTTTGTGCAAAAGGGATATCGGACTAGTCCGGTGTCAGTCAGACTAGTCCGGTCCTGTGTAACTTTGTGCAATGTGTGTGTTTAATTGTGATTGAGCTCTTAAGGTGTGTTTCCTTAACACACCATACACAATGATCTACTATTCTTCTTTGTTGAGCTCATTTCCACTTTGCTCCTCATTCTTCCTTCTTTTTGGCACTTTGCTTATTTTGCTATTAAAAACCTGTGTTCATCTCAACAAAGAGGTTAGGATCCCAATTGCTTGTTATAAATCATCCAAAACCCACAAGGGATTCCTAGATGCACTTTCAATCTCCCCCTTTTTGGTGATTGATGACAACCAATTGAGATTTAACAAAACATGATAAAAGTTGAGATTTTCATGAAGTATGCACATATGAGTTTAAAATACATCAAGCAATGAAAACATAATCCATAAGTGCATTCTTTACGGTGGGATGCATAACTAAGTACATTGAAACACTAACAATGACATAATTGAGATTAGTCAACCATAAGCAATCGTATATGTCATTCTAGGAGCAAAATCACAGATTTCAACAAATACTTCTCAAAAGACAATACATTGCATCACAGAACCATAATCAACTTAAGAACAAAGTTAAAGCTTTACAACCCACAAAATAGTCAAAAGAACATAAAAGAGAGCTCTCTCCTTGCATCCTAAAGCTAAGGCTAAGACCCCCCCTCAATCTCTCCCCCTTTGGCATCAAGACACCAAAAAGAAGGAGCGGAGGGTCCTAAGGTCTTCACTCTTCGCTGTCGGTCCACTCATCGTCGTCTTCGTCATCTTCATCTTCAGTTTGATCAGGAGGAGGAGGAAAAGGAGGTGCGGAGCCACTTGAGCCCCCAATGCCAAAGTAGGCAAGCTCGGAGAGGGTCAAGGGCTCGAGCTCAGTGATGTCTGGGTCAGAGTCCTCAGAAATCACTTGACATCCAATGGGGTCGATCTCCATCTTTTGGCGAATTTGCTTCACATTTGCCTTCACGTACTTCATGTCTTCCTTTCTTTTCTTGTTCAGCTTGTGGTCCCTCACTTCGGCCTTCTTGCAGGAAGCAAAGATGGCAGCCAGGTATTTGAAGATTCCACTGACTCATTCCCTTTGAGGGGCTGCCCTACTAGCAGGGGCAGCTCTTGCATCTTCAGATCTTCTTGTCGGTGCCTCAGGATTGGAGGCCGGCGAGGGAGCATCCTGCACACTTGGCTTCTCAGGCATCTGAGCCCTCAAGGGTAGATGCTCCACATCGTTGACAAATTCGATCCCGGTGCCTATCTCGATCACAAACATTAGATATGGGGCATAACCATAAGACCTTTTGGTTGTGCAAGAAATGTTGACCATGTCGTTCCAGATGTAGTCCGCCACATCAAACTGGTGGTCTCTGCTTATAACCCTCATCAGCGTCCGGAGATAACCTTGCACACTCGCAACATCTCCATCCTTGGGAGCAATAGTCTTCCTCAAGACTCTGTTCAGAACAACAAAGAAAGGATTTATGTTATTTGTGGAGGGAGGGACAAACATTGAGTTTGGCTCATATAGGAACTTCATCCTATCCCTCTCAATGACACCTATGTTGTGTATGATGAGGCAGTCAGATCTTGATGTGTCAAGGTGAAGCAGGCTTGCAAAGTCTTCTTGAGTGATACTGTACTTGGATCCATGAGTCATCCAAGTAACACTTTCCTCATCTTCACCCGAGAAGAGGAAAGTTGCAAAGAACTGCAAAATCAGTTCATCATTCCAGTTATTCCTGAAGGCAAAAAGATCCTTTAGGCCATGCGTCTCAATGGCTTCCACTACTTCAGTGAATATGGAGCAACCCTTCTTCTCAATGTGTGCCCAGTCAATCCATTGACTGCGCACAACTGGTGTCTTCATTTGGTGATACACAGATTTGTAGAAATCAGCATGGAAGTTGCACCAGAATCTTCCATCAACAGCTTGCTTCGTCGGCCATACCAATCGATGCTTCTGAATTTTGCCACCGAATCACTGCCCTTCCCGTTGAACTTCTCTTCAGTGGGGTACCAAACCCCTTTCCTTGGAGCATGGAGTTTCAACGGGCCAACTGGACCCGTCGCTATCCCTTTGCCCTTGCCTTTGGCTAGGCGAGCACTTGCCGAGCTAGAGCCACCGCTGATGGTGGCCTTAGAAGCTGGCACATTGGAGCTCGGCTTCTTTGCTAGCACTTTCCTCCGAGCCTGTGGAGGAGACGGAGTTGGCTCGGAAGGTCTCTCTTGGCGCTTCTTGCCGAGACTTGTCGAGGTCCGAGGTGCCACCTCGTGGTCCATCTCGGCCTCAATGTCGGAGATTTCATTGTCAGAGCTCAACATGACCTGAGAATGAGTGGCATGATTGAGAATGAATGGTACAGGGCATAGGTATGGAAAGATAGCAAGGAATTGCATTGAGGAATTAAAAAGTTAGGTTTTGAGTACAGAAAAATTGGACTTGTCCAGTGCATAGGAACGAACTAGTCCGGGGGGACCGAACTTGTCGGTGCATGGACCGGACTAGTCCGGTATTCATCCTCAAAAACCTAGGCTACTAGTCACATGGTGATTCCTAATGCACAATAAGCGTAGCATAAACGTAATACATCAAGGAGGCATGTATATAGTGAGATATGCTACGCTATTCGATCAACAATGAAGAAATTTGGAATTTCTAGGGTTTGAGTGAAAACTACCGAAGAATTCGATTGGTGCTCGAAGAGGAGGGTGTTGAAGTACTTGTCTGTGAACTTCTATCTTCGAGCAAGGATGCTTGATCTCCACCCAAATGCGGAGCTTTTTGGTGGAGGGGATGCAAAATCGCCTTGGGAGCTCGAGTGGAAGAGAGATAATGCATGAGGCAAGAGTGGAGGTGAGTGAATTAGGGTTTGGAGGCGGCTAGCGTTATGGACACGAAAAATCGGACAAGTCTGGAGATGATCGGACTAGTCTGAACTTTTCTAGAGGACTATATCGGACTAGTCAGTTGTATATCGTACTAGTCCGACCTAACCGGCACTCTGCGGACTAGTCTGCATGGGCGGACTACTCCGGGTAACCACGGACTAGTCCGCGGTCACCAGGTAAGAATTGATTAGCACATTCATATATATTTGAAGGTACGTATTTAGAGAATAGGTAGGCAAATCAAATCAAATAATCTTGATGAATATGACCAGTAAGCATACAACAATCAAGCAATGACCATAATTCAACAAGATCTAGCAATTGACATAGTTTTCTTGAGAAATTTGAGAGAGATAATTTTCACAATCCAATCAACATATTTGAAGAATTCATACATGTATGCAACATTTGAAGCCACACTCCGAGCATCAAAAATATTTAGTTCATTTCAAAGTTCACATAAGCGCTTTTCATCATGTGGCTTGGTGAATATGTCGGCCAACTGCTTTTGAGTGTTGACATGGGAAATGGCCATGTCTCCTTTCATGGAATGATCTCTCAAAAAGTGATGTCTTCTATTTATGTGTTTAGTTCTGCAGTGCTCAACTGTGTTGTGGGCAATTTCGATGGCACTCTCATTGTCACAAAGGAGTGGAATATGGTTCATATTATAACCATAATCCCTTAGAGTCTGTCGCATCCAAAGAAGTTGTGCACAACAAATCTAGGCTGCAACATACTCTGCTTCGGCTGTGGATAAGGCAATGGAATTTTGTTTCTTGGAGGACCAAGAAACTAGGGATCTACCTAGGAATAATCTGCATTATATCTACTTTGCACCCGGCATAATCTGCATTAGAGTAACCAATGATATTGAATTTTGAGGCTTTTGGGTACCAAAGACTAAGGTTGGGTGTATGAACTAAATATCTCAAGATCCTTTTTACGGTTGTCAAGTGACATTCCTTAGGATTGGCTTGAAATCTTGCACACAAACATACACTCAACATAATGTCTGGCCTAGATGCACATAAATAGAGTAGAGATCCAATCATGGAGCGATATACCTTTTGGTCGACGTTAGGTCCATCTTCATTGAGATCCATGTGGCCATTCGTTGCCATGGGGGTCTTTATGGGCTTCGCCTTGTCCATACCAAACTTCTTGAGTATGTCTTGCGTGTACAAGGTGGCTTATGAATGTCCCTTCCTTTTGTTGCTGCACTTAGAATCCCAAGAAGTACATTAGTTCTCCCATCATTGACATTTCGAACCTATCTATCATGATTTTACTAAATTCCTCACAAAAAGATTGATTAGTTGACCCAAAAATTATATCATCAACATAAATTTGACAAATAAAAAGATCATTGTCAAAATTCTTTGTAAATAGTGTATAATCTACATTGCCAATCTTAAAGCCATTTTCAATTAAGAAATCTCTAAGACACTCATACCAAGCTCTAGGAGCTTGTTTGAGGGCGTAGAGAGCCTTACGCAATTTAAATACGTGGTCGGGGAACTATTCGTCTTCAAACGAGGGGGGTTGCTCCACAGACACCTCCTCCTTGATTGGTTCGTTGAGGAAAGTGCTTTTCACATCCATTTGATATAGCTTGAAATCATGGTGAGTAGCATATGCATGTAATATTCTAATAGATTCAAGTCTAGCTACTAGAGCAAAGGTCTCATCGAAATCCAAACCTTCGACTTATGAATACCCTTTGGCCACAAGTTGTGCCTTGTTCTTCGTCACCACCCCGTGTTCGTCTTGTTTGTTGCGGAGGACCCACTTGGTGCCGATGATGTTTGCATTGGGTCTTGCCACAAGTTCCCACACCTCGTTCCGCTTGAAGTTGTTCAATTCTTCTTGCATTGCCACCACCCATTCCGGGTCCTTCAATGCATCCTCAACCCTCCGCAGTTCCAAACAGGATACAAACGAATAGTGCTCACAAAAGTTAGCTATGCGAGATCTAGTGGTTACTCCCTTTTGGATGTCACCGATGATATTGTCGATTGGGTGATCCCTTTGGATGCATTGGTGTACTCTTCGGTGTGGCACTTGAGGCGTTGTATCTTCATGATCATCTTCTTCTCCCCCTAAGTGATTGCCTTAGTTGACTTGTTGATTATTTTCATACTCTTGTGGTTGATCTTGTGCTGAAGCTCCCCCTTAATCGTTGGCCTCCTCTTGTGGTTCATCTTCCTCATGTACGTGTGGAGGTGGCTCTTGTGGTCGAACTTCATCTAGAGCCATTCTTCTCAATGCTTGACAAGGAGCTTCTTCTTTACCTAGTTCACATGGATCAACTTGCTCTTTTTGGGAGCCATTAGTCTCATCGAACACTACGTCACGTGCTACTTCAACAGTACCGGAGGTCTCGTTAAAAACACGATAGGCGTAAGTGTTGAATCATAACCAAGCAAGAAACCTTCATCGCACTTCGAAGCGAACTTTGAAGTCCTAGGCTTCTTGTTCAAGATATAACATGGAGAACAGAAAACTCGAAAATATGAAATATTTGGTTTGTTACCGGTGAGTAGCTCATAGGATGTCTTCTTGAGTAGCCGATGGAGATAAAGTCGATTTACAGCGTGGCAAGCGGTGTTAATCGCTTCCGCTCAAAATCGATCTGAGGTCTTGTACTCATCGAGAATTGTTCTGGCCATCTCTATGAGTGTTCAGTTCTTTCTTTCGGCAACTCCATTTTGTTGTGGGGAGTACGGCGCTGAAAATTCGTGCTTTATGCCTTCTTCGTCAAGGTAATCCTCCACTTGTGTGTTCTTGAACTCCGTGCCGTTGTCGCTTTGAATATTCTTGATTGTCGATGATAATTCGTTTTGAGCTCGCTTGAAGAACTTCTTGAGTGTTCCTTGTGTTTCTGACTTATCATGCAAAAAGAAAACCCATGTGAAGCGAGAAAAATCATCAACGACAACTAAACCATATTTGTTATCGCCAATGCTTATGTAGGTAATTGGACCAAACAAGTCCATGTGTAGTAGCTCGAGTGGTCTTGTTGTAGTCATGACATTTTTGGCGTGGTGAGGTGCTTCAACTTGCTTCCCGGCTCGGCACGCGCTACAAGGCCTGTCTTTCTCAAACGCAACATCCTTTAAACCTCGGATGTGATCGCCTTTGAGGAGTGTTTGAAGGTTCCTCATACCAACATGCGCTAGCCGTCTATGCCAAAGCCAACCCATGTTGGTCTTTGCAATCAAGCATGTGTTAAGTTCAGCTTTATCCTTGGTGAAGTCAACAAGATAAAGCTTTCCCTTTAACATACCCTTGAATGCAATGGAACCATCACTCCTCCTTGAGACGGTCACACCCTCGTTAGTGAACAAGCAATTATAACCTTTGTCACATAACAGAGATATGGACAGCAGGTTATTATCTAAGGATTCAACATGTAAAACATGAGAAAGCGTGTGTTTTTAGAAGATATTGCAATTTTACCGGTACCGAGCACCTTTCCTTTACTATTATCTCCAAAGTAGATGCCCTTGTTTGGGTCCTCATTCTCTTCATATTCCATGAACATTCTTCTATCTATGGTCATATGGTTGGTGCAGCCACTGTCCAGCACCCATTTAGATCCACCGGACGTATAGGCCTGCGAAAACAAATTATGCTTCGGTTTTAGGTACCCAAGCTTGCTTGGGTTCTTGGAGGTTAGTTACAATACATTTGGGAACCCACACATGAGACATGGTTTTCCCATGGCGTGGCCCAACATAATGAGCATAAACCTTGCCAAAATTACTTCTCATTAAGACATACGAGGCATTGAAAGTTTTAAACAATAACTGTTGTTGTTTGTGTACAGGACTAGTCTGGGAGGTCGGACTTGTCCGGAGGACCGGACTTGTCTGACACCAACCGGACTAGTCCGATGAACATGAGTAATTATTGTCTTAATCTTTGACTTTCCAGTTTGAGAGAGTCTTCCCTTTATAAAGGTAATCCTCTCCTTGTTATTCTTATGGCTTCTAGCATGTTTATTTTCACCATAAGAGTAACCAATGCCATATTTTACATTTGGAGGTCTTTTGACCAAGTATGCACTACGTGCATATTTGATCTTCTCCTTGTCAAATATGCCACTTTGGGCAGGATGTTTATCCTTTATAGAGGTTGGCTTGTCCTTCAAACTGGTGTCAACTTTCTTACATGTACAAGCATGAGCAAATTCAGTTTTAGTGGGATGAGAAGGTGAGCTTGAAGAGGAAGAAGGTTCACTTAGCTTGAGTGACTCAACTTGCAATTCAAGGATGTGTTTAACATTGATCAGGTCAGCAAGTTGGTCCTTGATTGTAGCATTTGAGTCGGTTAACTCCAAGCAAGTTTCCTTGCTCGAAGCTAACTCAAGCTCTAGTGATTTGCTTCGTTCCTTTTCAAGTTCTAGAAGCTTGTCAAGTTCGACATATTCCTCCTTTTGGGAGATGATAATGTCCTCTTGACGATGTATTAACCTCTCCTTCTCAACAAGTTGAGCAAGCAAAAATTTCATTTTTGTGGTTGTTTTCCTATCTAGTCCAATAAGCATGTCCTCATTATCACTATTGATTTCATCATCGCTAGAATAGTAATGCACGGAAGGGGGTTTAATGGTTACCTTGCGTTTACCTTCCTTTGCCATAAGGCAAGTGCCATCTCCCTTCCATGCGCCAAGTGTATGGAAGAGGGTAGACTTCTTGGATGTCTTCTCGATGGATATGCTAGCCATCTCTTCTTTTTCGGATGACGAGGACTCATCATATGAGTCCCACTATTTCCCAATGTGCACTTGTTCAGCTTGTTTCTTCTTCTTGAAGAATTTATTGGGTTGAGGCTTGGCTTCTTTGGTCTTCTTCTTGATCTCCTCATATGGGCAATACCCTATAAAGTGGTTATACTCACCACAATTATAGCATGCCCGCCTCAACTTTGGCTTTGTTCTTTCCTTGTATTTTTCTTTGCTTGACTTTGTACCTTGTCTCTTTTTCATTATTCTCTTGAATTTCTTCATGAACAATATCATGTCTTCTTCATCTAACTCATTGCTCTCGTCATCACTATCTTCCTCCAGTTGTGCTTCTCTAGCTTCTCTGGATAGGGGCTTGAGGGTGCACTTCAAAGCAACCCCTTTCCTCTGTGCCGAGGTGAGGTCGGCAATCTCCCTGACATGCTTTGCTTGTTTTTCCATCATCTCAAAGTTGATGATCTTTCAAAGCAATTCATCTGGAGTCATCCTTTTGTATCTGGGGCTTTCTCTGATCATGGAGCATAGGGTGACGTTGCGAGGCATGAAAGCTCTAAGGATGAGCTTTACCACCTCGTGGTCATTCCACTTCTTACTTCTGTATGATCTGACCTTGTCGATGAGTGTCTTTAATCGATTGTACATGTCTTGGGGTGACTCGTCTTCTTCAATTGCAAATCTTCTTAACTCGCCTTCAATCATTTCGATTTTTGCTTCACGCACATGTCGGTCACCTTCATGTGCAGTTTGTAGTGTGTCCCATATCTCCTTAGCAATTTCGAGTCCATCCACCTTGGTGAACTCGTCTCGACTGAGTTAAGACGTAATTACGGCCGTGGCTTAAGCATTTCGGTAAATAGCCTGCTCTTGGCTTGGTGTGAGCTCTTCGTCGTCGTCCGGGATATCTATCCCTGTGCACACAATATGCCATATTATTGGAAATAGATGCATTTTCATATTTTGCCTCCACATTGAGTAATCACTTCCATCGAAATGTGGGTCTTTTCCAAGTGGGATAGACAAATAATGATTATTATTGGAATTGAGACGATCATAGTTAAAAGGATATCGCGAGTAGTCGGTGTGACTACTCCCCTTCTCCTTTTCTTTAATCTTCAGTTTCCCTTTGGAATGTGTCTTCTTTCTTAGGAGCGCCTTTAGTTCTAGCGTCTCCTCATCGTCGTCCTTGAAGTATTGAATGGATTTGAGGATCTTCTCCACCTTGAGGTTCTTTTCATCATCAACCTTTTCTTGGTTGTTGCTCTTGTGGGTGTCCTTCATGTCCGAAACAATCTTCTTCGAGCGATTAGTCTCTTTCTTGAAGAATCTGCTCAGATACCAATTGAATGTGGCCTAGAGGGGGGGGTGAATAGGCCTTTTTGAAATTTTGTCGGAACCTGCAACACTTAACAACCAGTTTAAAACCAGAGATATCGGACTATTCCGGTAAACTGCAGACTCGTCCGGTGTGTACGGACTAGGTTGATTAAGTTTGATCAATTAATTTGATTCTTCAATGTATGCAGCGGAAATATACAATCAAATAAAGTGTTACAAGGTTATGAACCAGGTTATATCACAATTCAATCTTATGTTTAATGATTCAACGTGAAGTAAGCAATAATGATTGAAAACCTAGATTATTGTGAAGAATAAGGATTTATCCTATGGTTGGGCTACCACAGAGGCAACCTACGTCCATGTTGAGGAGTCCGCAAAAGGACCGGGTCTTCTCCAACCCTACCCTCATCGGATCGCCACGAAGGCCAATCCTCTTCGACTTATTACAAAGGGGTGAATAACCAAATTCAAAGGGGCCTTCTCACACGTTGAGAGCTCCCTTGGATTACAACACGAAATACCACCAAGAACACACTCCAAAGATTACAATGAAATCACAGGAGTGTGATAGAGAATCAAACCAAGAGCTCAATGTGGTGTTGAACGTGTCTCACTAATGAACTAGAGTGAATCCACAAAGGATTGATCTTTGTTGCACTTAATTTCGTGGAGAGATGTGGTTTTTGAGGCCCCTGGGAGGTTTGACGGCGCTAGGGTTCGAGAGATTTTAAAGTATGGCCGTGCACCTCTATTTATATGGGTTTCTAAAAGTGACCGTTAGGGTTCAGAAAGATCAGACTAGTCAATGGTGGTCACCGGACTAGTCCGGTGTGCTGTGTGTAGCAAACCCTAAGTGTCCCGAAATATTGGACTAGTCTGGCTAGGAGCGAACATATCTGATTTTGCTTCTAGAAATCTTTGGACTAGTCCGATTGTCATCGGACATGTCCGGACATGTGAAACCCTATGTGTATTGGGTGACAAGTCCGCACTTGGAGGACTTGTCCGATTTAGTTCAGAGGGTTTTTCGGACTAGTCCATGCGAATATCGGACTTGTCCGATTTGGACAGAGAGAATATCGGACTAGTCCGGTTGCAATCGGAATTGTCCTATTTTGTGTGACTTGTGAAGTGTATTGAGGACTAGTCCGCACTGGGAAGGACTAGTCCGGTTCTAGTCAAAGAGATATTGGACTAGTCCGATGGATATCGGACTTGTCCGATTTTGTGCATAGAGGATATCGGACTAGTCCGGTGTCAGTCGGACTAGTCCGGTCCTGTGTAACTTTGTGAAATGTGTGTGTTTAATTGTGATTGAGCTCTTGGGGTGTGTTTCCTTAACACACTCCATACACAATGATCTACTATTCTTCTTCCTTGAGCTTATTTCCACTTCGCTTCTCATTCTTCCTTCTTTTTGGCACTTTGCTTATTTTGCTATTAAAAGCATGTGCTCATCTCAACAAAGAGGTTAGAATCCCAATTGCTTGTCATAAATCATCCAAAACCCACAAGGGATTCCTAGATGCACTTTCACATGCCCCTTGTTCAGGTTCATGTTTATTTGATGACATTGAGGGTCGGATAAGGCGTACTCCCTCCTTCTAAACAGATTGTCACCTTTAGATCAAGAAATGAACTAAAGGTCACAATCTTTTGAGAAAGGAGGCAATACGTGTTTTCACAAGTGCGTTCATTTGTTTGTAAAATCAAAACACGTAGCGGCTAGCGCCTACGGCTGACATTTCTTTGAAACAACAAGTACATCATGTTGGACAATATACTGTACATGGCATGCGATTAATTTGATGAACACGTAGTGAGCTGTGCCTAGGTGGTACATTCTATGCTCGAACACTCGAGGGAACATCTTTCCTGTCAAACATATTATGTTATCTCTATTGATGACATGATATTGTTCTTTATTAGTGGGGAGTCTGAACATACCAGGCTCTTCCCAACCACCACCGGGGATGCATGACGGGTGTTAAGGTACGCCGACACACCCGGACCGTGTACCAGCTGTGTAGCTTCATCGAACTTCTGGCTTGCTGCCTAGATGGTACCTTATATCCTCGAACCCTCAAGGGAACATCATTATGACACGGCCGGCTGAGCTTGGAACTCCTCCGAGAACTCCTTCCAAAATCCCATCGATCAGTCGGGCGGCTCGCATCTCCGAACAAAGCAATCGGACACGAAAGGATGAGGGTGAAAGGAGAAAAGGGGGAAGACAACATGCAATCAGTAGACGTTGCTAAAAGAAGGGGCAAAGTGATGAAAGGTAAGACATTGACGCAAGGAAGGAGGCCGCGCCCAGCCCTTTGTATCCGCGACCAGACGCGGCTTGTCTCCTTCCATGCGTGCTCCCGCTGACGTGTCATATCTTAACTTGTTGTGAAAATCTGGTTATTAGAATATAAGTAAATGAAGAGACAAATAAAGTATGACACGTCGGCAGCACCATGCATGGGAGAAGAGAAGACCACAGTTTCTAAGGAATAAAATTATTACACGTCAACGGGGCGAGGAGAGAGGGGTCATCATGTTTTAGGCTCGTTGATCATTTTGGGGTGTAGCATGCATGGACAACTAACATGCATTTGAAAGACCTCAATCTTGTTTGATGAATTTACGTGTTTTCTCTTTTTGTTGAAAGATCTTCATGTTTGAGGCTCGTTAATCATGTTTGGGGCATAGCATGCATGGACAACTAACATACATGTGAAAGACATCGATCATGTTTGATGAAGTTACACCGTGTTTTCTCCTTTTGTTGAGAATCGTCATGTTTGAAGCTTGTTGATCATGTTTGGGGCATAGCATGCATGGACAACTAACATGAATGTGAAAGGCCCCGAACATGTTTGATGAGGTTACATGTTTTCTCTTTTTGTTGAAAGATCGTCATAGTTCGAGGCTCGTTGATCATGTTTGCAGCATATCATGCATGGATAACTAACATGCATGCGAAAGATCTCGATCATGTTTAATGACGTTACGTGTTTTCTCTTTTTTTGATAGATCTTAATGTTTGAGGCTCATTTATCGTGTTTGGAGCGTAGCATACATGGAAAACTAACATGCATGTGAAATACCTCGATTGTTTTTAATGACATTATGCCATGTTTTCTCTTTTTGTTGAAAGATTGTCATGTTTCAGGATCGTTGATCATGTTTGGGGCATAGCATGCATGGACAACTAACATGCATGTGAAAGACCTCAGTCATATTTGATGGTGTTACGTGTTTTCTTTTTTGTTGAAAGATTGTTAGAGTTTGAGGCTCGTTGATCGTATTTGGAGCGTAGCATGCATGGATAACTAACATGCATTTGAAAGACCTCAATAATGTTTGATGAAGTTACATGTCTTCTCTTTTTGTCGAAAGATCGTCATGTTTGAGGCTCTTGATCATGTTTGGTGCATAGCATGCATATAGAAGACCTTGATCATGTTTGGTGACGTTACGTCGTGTTTTCTCTTTTTGTTGAGAGATCGTCATATTTGAGGCTTCTTGATTATGTTTGGGGCATGGCATGCATGGACAACTAACATGTATGTGAAAGACCTCGATCATTTTTAATGATGTTATGTGTTTTCCCTTTTTGTTGAACGATCGTCATAGTTTTAGGCTCGTTGATCATTTTTGGGGCATAGCATGCATCGACAACTAACATGCATATGAAAGACCTCGATCATGTTTGATGACGTTATGTCTTTTCTCTTTTTGTTGAAAGATTGTCATAGTTTGAGGCTCGTTGGTCATGTTTGGGGCGTAGCATGCATGGACAACTGACGTGCATGTGAAAGACATTGATCATGTTTGATGATGTTACGTGTGCTCTCTTTTTGTTCAAAGATAGTCTTGTTTGAGGATTGTTGTCAAGTTTAGGGTGAGCATGCATGGACAACTAACGTGCAAGTGAAAGACCTCGATCATGTGAATGACCTTGATGCATGTGAAATAACATGCATGTTTAAAAGCCCTCACCTCGGCCCGTACCGCTGATCAAACTGACGGCGACAACACGAAGGATGAAGACAGTGTGTCGATACGGAGGCACGTCGAGGCACAGGCCAGACCGATGGCGGCACGGCGGCGCAGACCGTGGGTTGCAGTTGCGATCTCACAGTGGAACACGGAGGTGCAAGCCGGTGGCACGTGGAGCTCTGGGCGGCAGTGTCGGAAGCTCACAGTAGTGGCGCCGCCGCTAGCCGACCGGCTGGAAGAAGGTGAGGTAAGTTTCTTAGTTATTAATTCAAAATTATTAATGTGTAGTTGTAATTCCGTAATTGTAAGGACTATGATAATTGTATAATAATCAAACAAAGTAATTTGTAATTGCTTTACCTCTAAAATTAAGGGTCAATGACTAATTAAAAAATTAGTGACTAATGATAGTAATTACTTTCTAATGTTCCGGTGCTTGAAATTTTCTCAAATTTCAAACACCTAACAAATAGATAGGATAAAAAACTACTCCAGCTAATTCTTCCATCTCAAAAACTACTCTTTTTCGAAAAAAGTGTGAGGCCTATGTGTGCTGAATACATTGACTTGTAGTGAATACATTGGCTTTTATAATAAAAGTTTTGAATGCTGCCATAGGAAATTTTTAGCAAGGTCCGACTCTAACTTCGAGCTTCTGCATTGTTCGACAATAGGTCCGCCTTTCTTTGTCTAGGTCCGACATGTTTTTGGGTAGCCCCGGTGAGCTTTGTCTTTAGCTCCGGCATGTCTTTGATAGCTCCGGCATGTCGTTGTTAAGCTCGGATATGTTTTGTTAGGTCTTACTTATGTTGGTTAGCTCCGACATGTTTTTCTAGCTCCGGCTTTTGGGTTGACTATTTCCGACTAGCTTTGGAAAGCTCTGGCGCTAGGTTGTACCAGCTTCGGTAAGCTCCGGCGCTTGGTTGTACTAGCTTTGGTAATCTCCAACGCTAGGTTGTACTAGCTTTGGTAAGCTCTGGTGCTAGATTGTACTAGCTTTGGTAAGCTCCGGTTCAAGCTCCGGTTAGATTTGGCAAGGTTTGGAGCTTGATCGCAATGTTCTTGCTTTTACTATGAATTATCTCAAACTTGCTTTACATTGATGGAAAGTTTGCTTGGTAATATTTTACTAAGTTTTTATGTGTCTTGGTGGTTATGGTTGATATCATTTTACTATGGTTTGCAACATGCTTATGTGAATCGCTCACGTATGATGTTGTAGTTTTAGAACTAACGTAAGTCAAGTCGAGGACTTGTGCTCGAAAGTATTGGTTGTTTATTCATGTGCAGTTGTTGCCTGAGTTCAAGACATGACTGCTGACGGGATCCATTGAACTAGTTTTAGGGAGAAGATGAGGTTGAACAACAAAGTTCGGGAGGAATTGTGGTTGAGTTGATCGGGAGGTCGTGCAGCATGTTTGAATCAAGAACAATGCATATGAAGGTATTGTGGACGTCATTGGAAGATGTTTGCATGTATACAAGGAGTTCATGGACGTGGTTACATGGTTTTGAGGCGTGATGAAGAGATGTGGACATAAATAATTACTCGGAAAGGTCCAACCGACTAGGTTATGGACTCAAGCTGCTGCTGAGTCGTGCTTGACTCAAATATGGAAAGTTTTGAGTTGGTTATGATAGGAGTTCGTGTGGTCACAAATTTGAGTTGTTTTAGGAATGTGGGACACGTTCCTAATGTGTTTTGAAGTATTAAGATTGCTTCTATCTGTGTATAGAAGTGTCCTAAACAGTTATATAAAGTTTTGATTCGTGATTTGAGTAGGATTAGAGTCCTAGTTGAGATGGGGTTGGCCTAAGGGCTTGTTATATAAGCAAGAGAGGTCAGAGCCCGTGGTGCACGACTTTGGGGCTGTTCCTCTTGTGTTATATTGAATAAAATTCGTAGTTGAAAGGAACTTTTGTGCCTTGTTCGTCCGACTTGTTCCAGACAAGTTTTTCTCGTCGAGTTTCTGCACAGCACTGCCTTGTTTCGGTAGTTTCAACATAACTCGAGTTTTACAGATCCAATCGGCGTGATTATTTTTGAGTTGTCTTGACAACTTGATTATATATCATATTGCAAAATTTCACGGTCATTGGATTTGTGGTTTCTGACCTACACGAGTTTTTTGCAGTATTCCAGAACTGTTTTTCTCGGGTAGGACAGATTGACCTTTGTTCAATCTTTTAATCGTAACTTGAGTTTCACTCGACAGATTTGTGTGATTCTTGTTGTGTCATCTTAGTGACTTGATACCCTCTGATATCTATCACTTTTGTCATGTTGAAACATGTTTAGATTATTCTCACACACAATTTTTTTAATAGATCGTTTTTGTGCCGAAGGGGTTGGGATTGAACTGTTTCCACTCTGTAAGAATTTTTAATCTATCATTCACCCTCCTCTGGTAGCTTTTCACGTTCTCTTCGATCCTACAAAAATATTAAATTAAATGCCAAGACAGTGGCGATGAAATCCTCTACCCTGCAGTTACCGCAGGTGACATGTGGACCCTACATGTGATATAAACCCAGGATAGTGTTTCTTCAAGAAAAAAATTATTTTAAGAGAGATTGAGCTCACAATAAGATAAGCTAGAACTTGAGGGTTGCACCTACGAATTCCCTGCCGAGATGATCGATGCAACCGATCCACAAACTCGGTGGTTAGATCAGTAGTTGCTGGAGAGAAACTTGTGGTCGACCTCGAAGGAGACAAAGGTGTCGATGCAGGCATAGTTGATCTGCTCGACGAGAAGATTGTTTGTGTCCCAGTGGCTCGTCCTCATCCGTTAAGGCTTCTTTATGTCGGCGCACATCACGGCACTCACGATATCCTTCAGCCCCGCACGGCAGAGGCCCGAGCTGTCAATCTCCTATGCCGCAAGATCGAACAGGTCCACCATTTTTGCCACCTTCAGCTCCGAGTCCTTCCAGAGTCTATTGGCGTCACCCTCCACGCCCAGACCGATGAAGTGGTAGCCGGAGTCGCCGAGGAAGTCTTCCAGCTCGTCGGGAAATTAGTCAGCATGTATGACCTGGAAGATGAGGCAGCGATGGTCGACACAGAGCTGCAGAACGGCAATTGGGTTCTGGTTGGCGGAGTAGTTGTGATGCCACTCGACGTCGAGCTCGACGAGGAGCTTGTGAAGGTGCCGACGATGGACGGAGAGGACCTTGTCAATCTAGTCCTCCATGTCCTTGCTGGAGGACGACACAGTGGTGATGATCATGTTGTCCTCGAACATCACATTGTACACCTGAGTCCCCGCCACTGAGTTCTCTTCTTGTCCCTACAGTTGCAGCCTACAGCGGCGCGGCGCAACTTATCTGTTGTGCAAACCTTCCTCTACCTCTATTTTGCATTTTGGAAACATGCGTGGATATATAACTGATGCAATTACGATATGAGTGGAGGAGATTCTGAATTTGACGGGCTCGAGTAAATAAAGTATGAAGATTTATGAATCGGATATACTCTTTCTATTTTTGAATTTTTATCGTTGTGATCACAAGTTGTCTCAACCAATCACCACGTGCAGCAACTTTTCTTCGTGGAAAAAAACATTTATTTCTTCAATTTACATTGTTACATGGAAGAGTTTAAGTGAAAGAATAAAATCATAGTAGGACAGAGATCTTGTGTTTTAGAAAAAATAATTATATGATTTGGATAGAGACTTGTTTGCATTCTAATCGTCTCTTTATCACCCATGTCATATATTTTTTATATGCATTTTTCAGATGTGGCGTACGTGTTTTCTTTTTTTGTTGAAAGATCGTCATGTTTGAGGCTTATTGATCATATTTGATAAAATTGAGGACGGAAGAGCCGTGCTTTGAGACCGTGCCCGCTGCAAGATTTGGGGCATTGGTGTACGTGGCGATCATTGGGGCTGAGTCGCAAAGTCGCAAGAACCGTGCAGTGTGCCCGTGGCTTTATCACTGTAACTGTATGATTCGGAGCCTGAACATATGTGGCAAGTTGCACGAAGACGATTGTGCGGCCCTGCCGCAAAGAATTCGGTTCCCATACCAAGGGGGTTCTACCGCATGCCAAGCATACGTGTAATCGTTGATTCGGGGACAGGCAGCGTAGGGCTTTCACGGCAAACATCACTGCAATTAATATGCCTTGTGATCACACTAGTGGTAAACTAATAAAGAAAATGACCCGTGTACGAAATCCTATGCTCATAGAATGGATGGATGAAACATCTGGTCCTGAGGATTTTATTTTTGTGAGTGCTATGAAGAAAAGTGCTAGAAAATCTAACAATAAAATAAAGCATATAAAATAAGACATATGAAGGTAGTATCTGATGATCATGTTGCTGACCTTTTCCATAGACCAATGAGGGAGGTTAGGAAAAGAGGAAAAAAAAATTTAAAATGTTAGTTTTGTTTCTGGAACCATAGGGGTGTGGGCAAGAAAGTAAGCACATAACCATTAAATAACCTTTTTAATTATCATCTTTATTTCATTTGGTTGTAATAAACAAATAAGAAAGATTATTTAGATTCATTTCATAGAAACTTGAACCCTCAGTCTGAATATGATTGGACCTGGATCCTTTCTAGTGGAAGATCAGATGTGACCTTTTATGTGGGATCTTTATGAGCCGAGAAATACATGTTGGAAGTTGCTACTGCTGGAAAATTTTTTTTGTGGCATACCCTTCGTAAAAATTCTAGATCTGCCACTGATGACCAATATATAGTGGTCAAGGCGAGCCATTCAATCAACACTCCCGGCACGCCGATATATAGAAGGGGCAAAGTGATGAAAGGGAAGATGATGGCACAAGGAAGGAGGCTGCGAACGGCCATTTGTATCCGTGGCCTGACGCGGCTTCTCTCCTCCCATGCATGCACCCGCTGACGTGACATATTTTAGTTGGTTGAGAAAATGTGGTTATTAGACTGGAAATAAACGAAGAGACGAATAAAGTATGACACATCAGCGGGACCATGCAAGAGAGGAGAGAAGTCAGCTGTTTCTGGGGAATAAAATTATTCAACGTCAACAGGGAGAGGAGAGAACGGAATGAGAGAAGTTGTATCCGTGGCAAGGGGAGGGGAAGGGATAAGGACGACGACGGGAACGGCATGTACCATAACCTCGTACAGTAACTACCCCGCCATAATGGCTCACCATGAACCAAAAAAGGTTTCCAACGCATGTCGCTCCGCTCGTAGAAGCTCTTGAAACATGAGCCAGATCCGACCTTATGCATTTTTTTTGTCTTAACAAGTTTATCTTAGAGTTCAACAATATTGCTTGGAATAAACTTTAAAGCTACCATCCCCACTATGTGGTATAGTAGCTTATATACTCCCACCTGGTTCGAAATAATTGTCACCGGGCACTGGCTTGGTCAAATATGAACTAACCGGTGACAATTATTTTGAATCAGGAGTGAGTACCACGTAAGGCAGCGCCAATCTCAACGAATGTCGCCGTTGTGCATGGAATGAGAAGGAGGGAGTACCGCGCAGTTCGTATAACAGTGTATTGCTAGTCCTGGACCTGGAGGTCTACTGTGTGAGAACTATGTATGCTGAATACATTGTCTTTGATTATAGATGTTTTGAATACTACCAAAACACCTTTTTAACAAGGTTCAACTTAGGTCCGAGCTCTTGTAAGCTCCGGCGCTAGGTCCGACTAGCTTTGGTTAGCTCCAGCGCTAGTTCTAACTAGCTTTGGTAAGCTCCGGCGCTAGGTGCGACTAGCTTTGGTTAGCTCCAGCGCTAGGTCTGACTAGCTTTGGTAAGTTCCAGCACTAGGTCCTGCTGGCTTTGGTAAGCTCCGGTTCAAGGTCCGGTTAGCTTTGGCAAGGTTCCGACCTTTTTCGCAGTGGTTCTGCTTTTACCTTGCAATTGTTTCAAACATGCTTTACACTTATGGAAAGTTTGCTTAGTATTCTTTTACTAAGTTTTTGATGCGTTTTGGCTGATCATGGTGGTTAATGTTTTGTTATGGTTTACAACATGCTTATGTGAGGTGCTCACGTAAGGTGTTGTGCTTATCAGAACTAACAAGAGTCAATTTGAGGACTAGTGCTCGAAAGTATTAGTTATTTATTCATGTGTAGGTGTTGCATGATTTCAAGACATGGCTGGTGACGGGATCCATTGAATAGATCTTAGGGAGAAGATGAGGTTCAACAACCAAGATCGAGAGGAATTATGGATGAGTTGATCGGGAGGTTGCGTAGCATGTTTGAATCAAGTACAGTGGATATGAAGGTATCGTGGACGTCGTTAGAAGGTGTTTGCACCTGTGCAAGGAGTGCATGGATGTGACTACATGGTTTTGAGGAGTAATTAAGAGATGTGGACATAAAAAATGGATCGGAAATGTCCAATCGACTAGGTTATGGACTCAGGCTGCAACTTAGTCGTGTCTAACTCAAATATGGAAAGTTTTGAGTTGGTTATGATAGGAATCTGTGTGGACCACGAATTTGAGTTGTTTTAGGAATGTAGGATACATTCCTAAGGTGTTTGGAAGTCTTAAGATTGCTTCTATCTGCGTATAGAAGAGTCTTGAGCAGTTATGGAAAGTATCGATTCGTGAATTGAGTAGGATTAGAGTCCTAGTTAGGTTTGGGTTGGCCTAAGGGCTGGTTATATAAATAAGGGAGGCCAGAGCTTGTGGTAGACGGCTTTTGGGCTGTTCCTCTTGTGTTCTATTGAATAAAATTCGTATTTGAAAGGAACTTTTGTGCCTTGTTCGTCCAACTTGTTTTAGTCAAGTCTTTTTCGTCGAGTTTCTGCACAGCACTACCTTTCTTTGGTGGTTTTATTATAACTCAAGTTTTACAGATCTGATTGAGGTGATTCTTTTTTTGTTGTCTTCACAACTTAATTTTCTATCATCTGTTAAAATTTCACGGTCATTGGATATGTGTTTTTGATCTACACGAGTTTCATTGCAGTGTTTCAGAACTGTTTTTCTCGGGTAAGACAGATTGACCATTGTTTGATATTTCGATCATATCTTGAGTTTCTCTCGCCGTATTTTTGTGATTCTCGTTGTGTCGTCTTCGTCGCATGATTCTCTACAATCTATAGTAGTTTTACCATAGTTGAACACATTTATACTAGTCACACATATGGTTTCTTTAGCAGATCAGTTTTCTGCCAATGGGTGTTTTCATTGCTTCTGTTGAAAAGTTTTAATCTACCATTCACCCCACCCTCTGGTATCTTAACTTGTTCTCTTCGATCCTACAATTGGTATCAGGGCCACGGTGCTCTAATTTTTGTGATTCACACATGTTTTTGACTAATCCTCATGTAGATATACTCGACAAAACCTCGTGTGTTTGTTGGTATTGATTTTCAGGTTTATTGATGAGTGAATTGGTCCCGATCTTCCGAAAGGTAATGGGTAAGTCGATTGATGGAGATCTCGACGTTGATGATCCGAGGCTCTCGAGTAGAACACGAACAACCCCTGCATTCACTACACCACTGCTCCATTGGTTATCAACCGTGCTTCACACGATTGACCTCGCCAAGAAGGCTAATCCCTGCAAGTGCAACCGAGAACACAAGCAAGAACGTAGAAGAAGCAATCTGAAATTGCTGAATTGGGGTTTCACAAACCGATAAACGGCGATATTATTGATCTAAGCAAAACCCCATTGTTCATGGCGGCTACTATGGAGTATATATAGGTGTGAGGATGTCCAAGGGGGTGCGTGACCTAACCCTAACACACGAAAATAATGGACTTAGACTTGATACAAGGCCCAATGGCCCAATACGGTGGCGCAGCACCCTGACAGATTCTGTACTTGATTTTGTTTCGACAATTCCCGACGACTCCTAAGGAATTTTTACATGGGACCGGTTCCATTGGAAAGGCTATCCTCTCCCCTTTCCGTGCATATGTAGAACGTCCAAAACAGAGTTCGTATGCGTCATGGGCGTCCGTTTTAGTGCGTACTGCTACTGGAGTCCGAGTTGGATACAATTTGGAGTTTGATTCGGTTTCCATCTTCTTTGAACGAATTCTCTGGTCTTCCACGTCCCTAATACTCCCTCCAAGTACTCCTTGAACCTCTCCATGGATCCTAATCACAAATAAATCATTAAGTAGCAATTTATGCTCAAAAACATATAAGGAAATATATAAGAACGAGTTCACCTGTGAAATTAATTGTTGTGTATGAACTCTATTGATTGCATCTTGTATGTTCAATGGAGTGTTGTTTGTATCCATAGAAGTGATGTCCTCATCATTTGGAAGGTAGGCATGGAAGCTTTTATCCAAGCGCAAGGCTTCGTGATATGGGAAAAAGTGTACAAGCCTTACGACGTGATACCGAACGATCAAGTCATGATTACAAACTTAAGAGATGTCGACAACAATAAAAAGCCCGCAAATTGATAATCCAAGGACTAACTCAGAGCAGCTTCGACCATGTTGCACACCTCTGATCGGCATACGATGTGTGGAGAGCACTTTGTGACTACCACGAAGGATCCAACACGATCAAGGAGGTAAAGCGGGATATGTTCAAATAGGAATACATGCGCTTCGAGATGCAATCCAGTGTGTCCATTGATGAACTTTTTGCCCTCTTTAATAAAATTCTCAGCAACTTGCGTAGTGTCAATGTGAACTTTTCATATGCTGACAATGCTAGGCAATTGTTAAGTGCATTAGACATGTCAATCTGCGAGATAGAAGTCACATCTATTTGTGAATCTACTATCATGAGTACACTTACATTAGATATGCTATATTCTAAATTGAAAACTCATGAAATTGATGTAATCTCACGTAAGAATCCCAACATGTCTCTTGCATTTGTTTCTCAACGTGATATGCCTAGCTCCGGCCAATCTTCATCTAGAAATACACTTGCTTTGCTGTCTTCACTAACCCTAGAACAGATTGAAGAATTTCTAGAAGAAGAGCTAGCGCTCATCTCTACTCGAGTCTCAAAAACATTGCAAAATGTGAGAACTAGAGAGAGGGGAAGCTCCAGACCTCAACGATGCTTTAAATGTGGTAAGACAGGACACTTTCATACAGATTGCACTAACATTTCAGGTCCTTCTACCCGTGATGAAAGCAAAATAAAGTCAAGTACTCTTCTGTCAATACCAATAAGAAGAAGAAGGGTTCTACTGGACGCAAACTGATAAATAGTTTCATCACCGCACTTCAAGAACTTGGCTCAAATGATGTAGACATTGGAAGTGACGAAGATGAAGATGATCTGGGAAACTTGTGCTTCATGGCAGGCAAATGAAGATGATCTGGGATGCAGAACACAACAGTGACAATGTGTGATGCTATTTCCCATGCAAATGTTATTGTTAATAAAAAGACATAAAGCATAGGGACAATGTTGTTAAAATTGAGTCACTAGAATCTGAAATTAATTGTTTGAAAACCTTGATTCCTAGTGATGATTCTAGTTCCTCATGCAATTTAATATATGAACAATTGTCCTCCTTAAGAAATGCACACTCCTTCACTCTTGATAAACTTGAGTTAGAGATTGAAAATAACAAAAAGCTTGCTGCACTTAATGACCGAAAATTAAAAGATGCTTCTTGTTCTACAATTGATTTCCATTGTTCTACCTGTAATGATCTTGAAAAGAAACAAAACAATGCTATGAATGAAATTTCAATATTGTACAATGCTTTACGTGCTCATGAAGTTAAATATTGTTGTAATTGCAAACTAAAAGGAAAAACTTCATGTGAAAACTGCCTATAATTGTCTAAGAAACTTGATGACATGAATAGGACACTAGAGCAGTTTTCTATTGGAAACAAAAATCTAAACTTGCTACTAAATTCATCAAAGTCTTGCAATGATAAAATTGGTTTAGGTTTTCATTCTCATGCTCATTGCAAAGCGCATCCACCGAAAATTGTAAAGTCATTAGGAAGTGGTTTGACTAAAACAATTCCTAAACCAAAAGAGGTGGTTTTTAAATCTGCAGGAGTGTTGTCACGTTCGGGTTCAAATAAACATATTGCATGCTCATCTAGACATAAACACAAATTTAAATTTCATTGTACCTATTGTGGTAGAGATGGTCATGTCATAGATTTTTGTTATAGACTAGCTAAAAAACATAAAAAATAAAGAATGTAAGCTACATCTTATAACTCTCATGCAAAATTCCCTGCACATACTAAACCGAATGTCACAAACACGCAATCTGTTGTTATGAGTCAAAAAAATCATAGTTCACCTTCGCAACTTCAATTTTTACCTCCGGACCTTCTGTCGTTACATCCAGACCTTCTGTTTTTGCCTCCGGAGCTACTGATTTTTGTGCTACACAAGTAACACCTTATAGGTCAGTAGTTTAGAACAAAAAATCTCAAACTTTGACTCCTAAACCTGCTGTTTTATCTCAGCTTTCGCATGTTTTTCCTGCTGCACGTCTTGTGACTCAGTACTGGATTCCTAAATGCCTTTTGACTAACCCCAATATTGAGTTATCGACGTATTGTTCTTCTATGTAGGTTATACGCTTGAGGAAGAAGAACATTTGGATTCTGGATTCAGGTTGCTCACGCCACATGACCGGTAACAAAGAATGGTTCTCCTGCCTTTTTTTATTGTCACGCGTAGAGAACGTTACTTTTGCCGATAATTCTTCAACTCCTATAACTGC
This sequence comes from Tuctoria greenei, assembly GCA_036927565.1. Lineage (NCBI taxonomy): Eukaryota > Viridiplantae > Streptophyta > Magnoliopsida > Poales > Poaceae > Tuctoria > Tuctoria greenei. The sequence goes on from JAYESD010000002.1 coordinate 200,962,768, forward strand.
TAAGGGTTCGGTTATTGTAAATGATCACTACACTTTGAAAGATGTGGCATTTGTCAAAAATTTGAAATACAACTTGCTTTCTGTTTCACAATTGCTAGATGAAAATTTGGAATTTATTTTCAATAAAAGATGCTGCAAATATGTAGACTAGTGAGCTTATTTTTAACATGTCTCGGTTTGGAAGGGTTTTTAAAGCTGATTTTGATATGTCTTCTTCTAAGCACAGGTGTCTAGTTTCTAACGCTTCCAGAGACTTATATTTTTCGCGTCGTAGACTTGGTCACGTAGGCTTTGATCATCTAACGCGTGTTAATGCTCTTGATCGCATACGTGGGCTGCCAAAGCATAAAGGGAACAAAGAAATTGTGTGCTTTTCTTGTAGACATGCTAAGATAGTTGCAAGTTGACATACTCCTCTCACAATGATCATGACAACTGAACCGGGTAAACTTTTGCACCATGACACCGTAGGACCTTCACGTATTCTATCCTTCAGAGGTAAATGGTATGTTCTTGTGATTGTTGATGATCATTCTAGATACTCTTGGGTTCACTTTATGGCATCTAAGAATGAAGCTTTTAGTAACATTATAACTTTATTTCTTTTATTATCAATTGATCACCCATGATCTTTAAAACCAATTTGAAGTGATAACGGATCCGAATTTAAAAATCAATCTTTTGATCCCTTTTGTCCTAAAAATGGAATAGATCATCAATCTTCTTTACCATATGTACCTCAACAAAATAGTATTGTAGAAAGAAAGAATACAACCTTAGTTGAAATGGCTAGTACTATGCTTGATGAATATCAAACTCCTAGGAAATTTTGGTCTGATGCGATTGCAACCGCTTGTTATGTCTCAAATCGTGTTTTCTTGCGCGCTAAGCTATGTAAAACACTATATGAGCTCCGATTTGGACTTAGGCCTAGTGTTACACACTTTCGGGTCTTTGGTTGCAAATTCTTTGTTAAGAAACATTGTAATCTTCACAAAATTTAACCTAGATCCATTGATGGCATGTTTCTTGGTTATCCATCTCACACTAGAGGCTACCGTGTGCTTTTACTTGACACTAACAAAATTGTGGAGACTTGTGAGGTGTCTTTTGATGAAGCTAGCCCGGGTACTAGCTGAAACATTGTAGGTCCGGATCCATATCCTCAGGGGGAGGGTATTTTCGAAGAAGAAGAAGTGTCGCTGATATTGCCTGATAGTTTCGAAGCTGACATGTGTCCAGCTCGGAACTTTGAACAAGCTCTGACTACCATCTCTACTGGTCCTGATCGTCCACAAGCCACAAGCTCATCAATCTGAGATGAACCTGATGAAGAAGAAGCTTGTGAGACATCTTTTCCCCTACGGATTTACATGAATCATCCCCCGCAACGGATAATTAGAAGCTTGCATGAACAAGTTACAAGATCCAGTTTTTCCGACCACAACTCTCATGCTCATTCTGCTTTTGTTGCTTCTTTTGAACTCAAAGATATATCACATGAACTCACTAATGAATCTTGGATTATTGCCATGCAAGAAGAGTTAGAAAATTTTGAAAGAAATAATGTTTGAAAACTTGTAACTCCACCTCAAGGTCACACTTTAATTGGAACTAAATGGGTGTTTAAAAAAAACAAAGTGAGGACGGGGTTGTGGTTAGGAATAAGGCTAGGTTAGTTGCTCAAGGTTTCACACAAATTGAAGGGCTAGATTTTGATGAAACTTTTGCTCCTGTTGCTAGATTATAAGCTATAAGAATTTTGTTAGCTTTTGCTGCATCTAAAGGTTTCAAGTTATATCAAATGGATGTTAAAAGTTCTTTTCTTAATGGCTATATAGATGAATAGGTTTATGTCAAGCAACCACCAGGTTTTGAAAATCCAGATTTTCCTAATCATGTTTACAAACTGTCCAAAGCCTTGTACGGTCTCAAACAAGCTCCTAGAGCATTGTATGTGTCGGTACCCTAGAAACCGTACACCCCTTGAGGTTACAAAGATCTCAAAGGAAAGTCATCTACTTGGTTTGAAGACCCTCGGAGGCCCACATGTCAGACATAACCGGACCCGCTTCTCCAACATGGTTAATCCCTGGGTCGCCACGTGTACTACCAAACCGGAGCTACCGCCCACAAGGGGGAAGCTCCGGGCCATGTACCGAAACAGCACCTCCGGACTTAACCCCAGACCGAGAGAAGCTCCAGACCTGACACATGTCAGGTAGCCCCGGAGCTATCTGTTTCCCACAGCAAGCTCCGGAGCTGCCACGTGTCCAATCATCGGATCTTCAGCTTCTAACCTCCGGAAGACCCCACAACGGCTCCGGATCTTCAAAGGAGAGCAAAGGACTTCAAGACCCGATTAATTGTCATTAATACCATATTAATGACACTTAAACGGACGATCTTAATACCAGTAATGGTGCTTTCAAAGCCCGTTACAGGGTCATTAAGAGAAATTAAACGTGTATCAATACTAGTAACCGTCGGGGCCACATGTCGGGCCAGGCTAACCTGTAACGGCCTGCCCTTGTACTATAAAAGGACAGGTCGACGATACACGCGCGCTGGACACACACATACGCCATTGACGCTCAACACAAGCTCAAACAGCTAATATAACACCAACACATCTGTGGAGTAGGGTATTATGCTCAGGCGGCCCGAACCACGTAAACTCTTGTGTCTTCTGTGTCAATTCCTACTCACCTTCTTGAATCTCCGCGCTCCCATACCGAACATCAAACTCCCCTATCACCTTAGCAGTGTAGGGAGATCTGCCGGTTCCAAACCATCGACAGTATGATAGGCTAAAAACATTCTTACTTTATAAGGGGTTTACCATGGGCAAGGTTGATAAAACTCTTTTTGTACATAAGCATGGCAATGACTCATTATTAGTTCAAGTGTATGTGGATAATATTATCTTTGGTTGTGTTTCTCATGATCTTGTGTCCAAGTTTTCAGTAATGATGAGATCAGAATTTGAAATGAGTATGATGGTTGAACTCCATTACTTTTTGGGCCTGCAAATAAAGTGTAAGACCTATGTGTGTTGAATACATTGGCTTGTAGTGAATATACTTGCTTTGACGATAAAAGTTTTGAATATCACCAAAACACCTTTTTATAAAGGTCCGACTAGCTTTGGTTAGCTCTGATAAGTTTTGTCCTTAGCTCCGACATGTCTTTGATAGCTCCAGCGTGTTTTTGCAAAGCTCCGAGTTGATTTTTCTAGCTCTGGCTTTTGGGATTACTAGTTCCGACTAGTTCTGGTTAGCTCCGGCGCTAGGTCCTGCTAGTTTTGTAAGCTCCGGCGGGAGCTTGGTTGTACTAGTTTTGATAAGCTCCGGCGCTAGGTTCTACTAGCTTTTGTTAGCTCCGGCTCAAGGTCCGGGTTGCTCTGGCAAGGTCCGGAACTTGACCGTAGTGCTTCTGCTTTTCATTTGCAATGTTTCGTACTTGCTTTACATTGTTGGAAAGATTGCTTAGTATTCATTTGCTATGTTTTTTGTGCGCTTTGGTTGATATGGATGATATCGTGTTACTGTGGTTTTGCAACATGCTTATGTGAGGTTCTCACGTAGGGTGTTGTGTTTGGAACTAACTTGAGTCAAGTCGAGGACTTGGGCTCGTATGGATTGGTTGTTTATTCATGTGCTGGTGTTGCTTGAGTTCAAGACATGGCTGGTGACGGGATCCATTGGACTAGTCTCAGGGAGGAGATGATGTTCCAACAACCAAATTCAGGAGGAATTGTGGTTAAGCTGATCAGGAGGTTGCGCAGCATGATTGAATCAAGAACAATGCATATGAAGTTATCGTTGACGTCATTGGAAGATGTTTGCACGTGTGCAAGGAGTGCATGGACCTGGCTACATGGTTCCGAGACGTGATGAAGAGATGTGGACGTAAAGAGTTGGTCAGAAAGGTCCAACTGACTAGGTTATGGACTCAGGCTGCAGCTGAGTCGGGTTTGACTCAAATATGGAAAGATTTGAGTTGGTTATGATAGGATTTCGTGTGGGTCACGAATTTGAGTTGTTTAGGAATGTGGGATAAGTTCCTAAGGTGTTTGGAAGTCTTAAAATTTCTTCTATCCACGTATAGAAGAATCTTGAGCAGTTATGGAAAGTTACGATTCGTGATCTGAGTAGGATTGGAGTCCTAGTTGATATTGGGTTGGCCTAAGGACTGGTTATATAAGCAAGGGAGCCCAGAGCTCGTGGTGCACGACTTTGGGGCTGTTCCTCTTGTGTTCTATTGAATAAAATTCATAGTTTTAAGGAACTTTTGTGCCTTGTTCGTCCGTCTTGTTCCAGACAAGTTTTACTCATCGAGTTTCTGGACAGCACTACCTTTCGTCGGTTGTTTTCTCATAACTCGAGTTTTACAGATCCCATTGACATGATTCTTTTTGGGTTGTCTTCAAAACTTGATTATATATGATCAGTAAAAATTTCATGGTCATTGGATTTGTGGTCTATGATATACACGAGTTTCTTTGCAGTGTTCCAGAACTGTTTTTTTCTCAGGTAGGACAGATTGACCTTTGTTTGATCTTTTGATCATAACTTGAGTTTTTTTCGATGGATTTGAGTGATTATTTTTGTGTTGTCTTTGTAACTTGATTCTCTATGATATTTATTAATTTTTTTCACAGTGAAACACGTTTAGATTAGTCTCACACACGATTTCTTTAATAGATCGTTTTTCTGCCGAAGGGGTTGGGGTTTAATTGTTTCCGCTGCATAAGATTTTTAAATCTACCATTCACCCCCCTCTGGTAGATTTTCACGTGATCTTCGATCCTACAATTGTTATCAGAGCCACGGTGATCTAATCTTTGTGATTTGCGCGTGTTTTTGACTAATCATCATGGAGAAGTACTCCGCCAAACCTTGTGTGTTTGCTGGTATTGATTTTCAGGTTTGGAAGGCACGCATGGAGGCGTTCATCTAGGCACAAGGATTTGAAACATGGGAGAAGGTATACAAGCCTTACGAAGTGCCATCAAACGATCAAGTTACAGCTACAAATCTGGGAGATGTCGACAACAACAACAAGGCTCGTAACTTGATCATACAAGGATTAACACAAAGCGACTTTGACCGTGTTGCACGCCTCCGATCTGCATAAAATGTGTGGAAAGCACTTTGTGACTACCATGAAGGATCCAACACGATCAAAGAGGTAAGGCAAGACATGTTCAAGAAAGAATACATGCTCTTCGAGATGCAACCCGGTGAGTCTATTGATGACCTTTTTGCTCGCTTTAATAAGATTCTCAGCAACTTGCGTAGTGTCAATGTTAATTTTACAGATGCTGAAAATGCTAGGCAATTACTAAGTACATTAGATATGTCAATTTGGTAGATGAAAGTCACATCTATTCGTGAATCTACTGTCATGAGTTCACTTACTTTAGATGTGCTATATTCCAAGTTAAAAACTCATGAAATTGACATAATCTAATGTAAGAACCTCAATAAGTCTATTGCATTTGTTTCACAACGTGATATGTCTAGCTCCGGCTAATCATCATCTTGCACTACTCTTGCTTTGTTGTCCTCACTAACCGTGGAGCAGATCGAAGAATTTCCAGAAGAGGAGTTGGCACTCATCTCTACTAGATTCTCAAAAGCATTGCAAAATGTGAGAACTAGAAGGAGAGGAAGCTCTGGACCTCAACGATGTTTTGAATGTGGTAAAACAGGACACTTTCGTACAAAATGCCCTAACCTTTCAGGTCCGATCACATGGGAAGAAAAACAAAGCAAGGTTCGAACCCCCTCTGGAAATTCCAACAAGAAGAAGAAAGGTACCATAGGACGCAAGATGATCAACAGTTTCATCACTGCGCTTCAAGAGTTCAGTTCAAGCGACGTGGACATTGGAAGTGATGAAGATGAAGATGATTTGGCAAACTTGTGCTTCATGGCGGGCAAGTCAAGATCAAGTATGGAGGAGGCAGAACACAACAGCGACAATGAAGAGGTATGTCCTACTTGTGAAGAAATGTGTGATGCCATTTCTCGTGCCACTATTATTGTTAAGAAAAAGGACAAAAAGCTTAGGGATAGTGCTGCTAAAATTGAATCACTAGAATCTGAAATCAACCGTTTAAAAACTTTGATTCCTAGTGATGATGCATGTTCCTCATGTGATTTAATATATGAACAACTGTCCTCATTAAGAAGTGCGCACACCTCCACACTTGATAAACTTGAGTTAGAAATTGAAAAGAACAAAGAGCTTGCTGCACTTAATGATAAAAACTTGAAAGATGCTAGCTGTTCTACAATTGATTTGCATTGTTCTACTTGTGATGATCTTGATAAGAAACTACAGGATTCTATGAATGAAATTTCTATATTGAACAATGCTTTACGTTCTCATGAAGTTAAATTTTGTTCCAATTGCAAACTAAAAGGAAAAACTTCATGTGAAAATTGCCTTGATCTATCCAATAAACTTGATGACATGCATAGGACATTAGATCGGTTTTGTAATGGGAATAAGAACCTAAACTTACTGCTGAATTCTTCCAAGTCTTGCAATGATAAAACTAGTTTAGGTTTTGATTCTCATGCTCATGCTAAGGCACATCCACCTAAAATTGTAGAGTCATTAGGAAGTGGTTTGATTCAAACAGTTCCTAAACAAAAAGGAGTTGTTTTCAAATCTGCGGGAGTGTTGCCTCAGTCGGTTTCAAATAAAAAATATTGCTTGCTCATCTAGACATGAACACAGAGATAAATTTCATTGTACCTTCTGTGGTAGAGATGGTCATGTCATAGATTTTTGTTATAGACTAGCTAAACAACAGAAAAGGGAAAGAATGGTTGCTAGATCTCATAACTTTCATGCAAAATTTGCTACACACATTGAACCAAATGTACAACCTTCTGTTTTGAGTCAAAAACATTCAAAGTTTACCTCCGGACGTTCTGTTTTTGCCTCCGGAGCTACTGATTTTTGTGCTACACAAGTAACACCTTATAGGTCAGTAGTCAAGAATAAAAAATCTCAAACTTTGACTCATAAACCTGCTGTTTTGTCTCAGCTTTCGCGTGTTTTTCCTACTGCGCGTGGCGTGACTCAGTATTGGATTCCTAAATGCCTTTTGACTAACCCCAGTATTGAGTCATCGACGTATTGTGCTTCTATGTAGGTTACACATTTGAGGAAGGAGAACATTTGGATTGTGGATTCAGGTTGCTCACGCCACATGACCGGTAACAAAGATTGCTTCTCCTCCCTCTCTTTTGTGTCACGTGTAGAGAATGTTACTTTTGCTGATAATTCTTCAACTCCTATAATTGCTAAGTGTTCAGTTAGAGTAAATGATCACTACATTTTGAAGGATGTGGCACTTGTCAAAAATTTGAAATGCAACTTGCTTTCTGTTGCACAATTGCTAGATGAAAATCTAGAAATTATTTTCAATAAAAACTGCTGCAAAGTTGTAGGTTCAAATAGTGAGCTTATTTTTAACATGTCTCGGTTTGGAAGAGTTTTTAAAGCTGATTTTGATATGTCTTTCTCAAATAGGTGTCTAGTTGCTAATGATTCAAAGGACTTATATTTTTGGCATCGTAGACTTGGTCATGTAGGCTTTGATCACCTAACGCGTGTTAATGCTCTTGATCGCATATGTGGGCTGCCTAAGCTTAAATGGGACAAAGAAATTGTGTGCTCTTCTTGTAGACATGCTAAGATGGTTGCAGGTTCACATACTCCTCTCACAATGATCATGACAACTGAACCATGTCAAGTTTTGCATCTTGACATCCTAGGACCTTCACGTGTTCAATCCTTCCGAGGTAAATCGTATGTTCTTGTTATTGTTGATGATTATTCTAGATACTATTGGGTTTACTTTATGGCGTCTAAGAATGAAGTTTTTAGTCACTTTAGAACTTTATTTCTTATATTATCAATTGATCACCCAGGATCATTAAATGCAATTAGAAGTGATAACGGAACTGAATTTAAAAATCAATCTTTTGATCACTTTTGTGCTGAAAATGGAATAGATCATCAATTTTGTTCACCATATGTACCTCAACAAAACGGTGTTGTAGAAAGAAAGAACAGAACCTTAGTTGAGATGGCTAGGACTATGCTTGATGAATATCAAACTCCTAGGAATTTTTGGGCTGATGAGTTAGCAACCGCTTGTTATGTCTCAAATCTTGTTTTCTTGCGTGCTAAGCTAGGTAAAACACCATATGAGCTTCGGTTCGGACATAGGCCTAGTGTTACACACTTTCGGGTCTTTGGTTGCAAATGCTTTGTTAAGAAACATGGTAATCTTGATAAATTTGAAACTAGATCCATTGATGGCATGTTTCTTGGTTATCCATCTCATACTAGAGGCTACCGTGTGCTTTTACTTGACACTAACAAAATTGTGGAGACTTGTGAAGTGTCTTTTGATGAAGCTAGCTCAGGTACTAGCTCAAACATTGCAGGTCCAAATCCATATCCGCATGGGGAGAGCATCTTCATTGAAGATGAGGAAGAATTGGAGTTGCCGCCAGAAAATTCAGCAGCTAAAGACTTTGGTTTAGCTCCGAATATTAATTCTCAACTAGCACCGACAACCATCAATGCTGATTCAAATCATCCTCAAGCCACAAGCTCATCGATTTGTGATGAACATGAAGAAGAAGAAGATTGTGAGACATCTGTTCCCCTACGGTTTTACAAAGATCATCCCCCACAACAGATGATTGGAAGCTTGCACGAACGAGTCACACGGTCCAGGTTTTGCGATCCAAACTCTCATGCTCATTCTCCTTTTGTTGCTTCTATTGAAACCAAAGATATATCACACGCAATCACTAATGAATCTTGGATTATTGCCATGCAAGAAGAGTTAGAAAATTTTGAAAGGAATAATGTTTGGAAACTTGTACCTCCACCTCGAAGTCACACTTTAATTGGAACTAAATGGGTATTTAAAAATAAACAAAGTGAGGATGGGGTTGTGGTTAGGAATAAGGCTAGGTTGGTTGCTCAAGGTTTCACTCAAGTTGAAGGTCTAGATTTTGATGAAACTTTTGCTCCTGTCGCTAGATTAGAAGCCATAAGAAATTTGTTAGCTTTTGCAGCATCTAAAGGTTTTAAGCTATTTCAAATGGATGTTAAAAGTGCTTTTCTTAATGGCTACATAGATGAGGAGGTTTATGTCAAACAACCACCGGGTTTTGAAAATCCAGATTTTCCTAATCATGTTTACAAACTGTCCAAAGCCTTACGGTCTCAAACAAGCCCCTAGAGCATGGTATGATAGGTTAAAAACATTCTTACTTGAAAAGGGGTTTACCATGGGCAAGGTTGATAAAACTCTTTTTGTGCTTAAACATGGCAATGACTCATTATTCATTCAAGTGTATGTGGATGATATTATCTTTGGTTGTGCTTCTCGTGATCTTGTGTCCAAGTTTTCAGCAATGATGAGTTCCGAATTTGAAATGAGTATGATGGGTGAACTCACTTACTTTTTGGGGCTGCAAATCAAGCAAACCAAGGAGGGTACCTTTGTGCATCAAACGAAGTATACCAAAGACCTCCTAAGGCGCTTCAACATGGACAAAAGGAAGCCTCTTCGGACATCAATGGGAACAACATCAACACTTGAACTTGATGAAGATGGAGAACCCGTGGATCAAAAAGAATATAGAAGCATGATCGGATCACTTTCTTGCTTCACGGCATCAAGACCGGACATATAATTCAGCGTATGTCTTTGTGCACGGTTTCAAGCTTCCCCACGTGCTTCACATCGTCAAGCTGTCAAAAGGATTCTCAAGTACATACATGGAACTCAAGAATTTATCATTTTCTTTCTTCTTCCTCAACCGTTACTTTGAAAGCTTTTTCGGATGCTGATTTTGGGGGTTGTAGGATTGATAGGAAAAGTACTTCCGGTGCTTGTCATTTTCTTGGTAATTATCTTGTTGATTGGTCCTCTAGAAAACAAAACACAGTCGCACAATCCACAACCGAATCTTAATATGTAGCTGCTGCTAGGCTTGCTCACAAATTCTTTTGATTGTTCAAACATTTAAGGACTATGGGGTTAATCTAGATAGTGTTCCACTGTTTTGTGATAACACTAGTGCAATTTGCATTGCTAAAAACCACGTGTAACATTCTATAACTAAGCACATTGGTATTATGTATCGCTTTCTCTATGATAATGTTGAAAAAGGAAACATTGTGCTTCACCATGTAGATACCGAACAACAATTCCCTGACATTTTCACAAAACCATGTGATTTCACTCGTTTTTGTTACATTTGTAGTGAAATAGGGGTTATGCATCCTCATGCCTTAAATTGAGGGAGAGTTTTGAAACTTCGGAATTTTATGTGTAAATCTGAATATAGAATAATATGAGCATAATATTTCATACATATATGACTTTGTGATTCCTTTTACATGCCGAAAGTTCTTACTACATTACTCATGTTATACATTTTGTAGTTTTTACCATGACTAGTAATTGGAATAATTACTTACACTAAATCTGGTCATGATCGAACTTTCTTGCTGTTTTGAACCTGTTGCATGCTCACATGTGATTTTAAAAGAATAAATCCAGTAAGCAACTCACATGTTCAGTTTTTATGTTCAAATGAAGAAATAAGGAAAGATCGAGAGAATATGCATGCATCGCACTTGTTCTTTTGAGATGGCTTATCATTGCACTTAGATATGAACTTGGAAGAAGTTGTGTATGACTAAAACCATGTCCTTAAGCTTCTGATTGTCAAATGACATATGTTTGGCTTGGTTGGTTAGAATAAGGCAGATGTGGCATATAACCTCTTGCAAATGTCATATGTTAAAAATGTGTGCTTAAAAGAAAAGAAAATTGCAGCAACAAGTGTCATGCTTTCAGGTCTTGAAATAGTTAAGTTTGTGAGATCATGACTTGCTTAAATTGAAAATTATATTTGATCTCTAGCATGGCTTACACTACTTTATGTATCTCATTATTGTGATAGCGTAAGTTACTTGATAGTATGACTTGGATGAGCTTTGTTCTATATGTATATGCTATAATGTGCTCATAAAAAATTAAAATTTCTCTTTTGTACCTTGCTGAACACATTGTCAGAGGGGGAGAAGTATGCAAGGGGGAGAAATAAGTATAGGGGGAAATATTTATTTTTATCTCATTTGAGTTTCAAAAAAGGGGGAGAAATTGTTTTTAAAACTTTTCATGTGATAAGCCAATGTTCAGATTTTAAGTGGTGTTGTCAATGCATTCATCAAGGGGGAGATTGTGAGACCTATGTATGCTGAATACATTCACTTTAACGATAAAAGTTTTCAATACTACCAAAACACATTTTTAATATGGTCTGACTTTAGGTCCGAGCTCCTGTAAGCTCCGGCACTAGGTCCGACTAGCTTTGGTTAGCTCCAGCGCTAGGTCTGACTAGCTTTGTTAAGCTTTGGCGCTAGGTTTGAAAAGCTTTGGTTAGCTCCAGCGCGAGGTCTTACTAGCTTTGGTAAGTTCCGGCGCTAGGTCGTGCTAGCCTTGGTAAGCTCCGGTTAAAGGTCCAGTTAGCTTTGGCATGGTTCGGAGCTTGATCGCAGTGGTTCTGCTTTTATCTTGCTATTGTTTCAAACTTTCTTTACACTTATGGAAAGTTTTCTTAGTATTCTTTTACTAAGTTTTTGATGCGTTTTGGCTGATCATGTTGGTTAATGTTTTGCTATGGTTTGCAACATGCTTATGTGTGGTGCTCACGTAAGGTGTTGTGGTTATCGGAACTAACGAGAGTCAAGTCGAGGACATGTGCTCGGAAGTATTGGTTGTTTATTCATGTGCATGTGTTGCTTGAGTTCAAGACATGGATGGTGACGGGATACATTGAATTGGTGTTAGGGAGAAGATGAGGTTCAACAACCAAGTTCGGGAGGTATTGTGGTTGAGTTGATCGGGAGGTTGCGCAACATGTTTGAATCAAGAACAATGCATATGAAGTTATCGTGGACATCGTTGGAAGATGTTTGCACGTGTGAAAGGAGTGCATGGACGTGGCTACATGGTTCCAAGGCGTGATGAAGAGATGTGGACCTAAAGAATTGGTCAGAAAGGTCCAACCGACTAGGTTATGGACTCAGACTGCGGCTAAGTCATGTCTGACTCAAGTATGGAATATTTTTAGTTGGCTATGATAGGATTTCGCGTGGGTCATTAATTTGAGTTGTTTTAGGAATGTGGGATACGTTCCTAAGGTGTTTGGAAGTCTTAAGATTACTTCTATCTGCGTATAGAAGAGTCTTGAGCAGTTATGGAAAGTTTCAATTTGTGAATTGAGTATGATTAGAGTCCTAGTTAGGTTTGGGTTGGCCTATGGGCTGGTTATATAAGCAAGAGAGGCCAGAGCTCATCGTAGACGACTTTTGGGCTGTTCCTCTTGTGTTCTATTAAATAAAATTTGTAGTTGAAAGGAATTTTTGTGCCTTATTCGTCCGACTTGTTTTCATCAAGTCTTTCTCGTCGAGTTCCTGCACAGCACTACCTTTCTTCAGTGGTTTTATCTTAACTCGAGTTTTACATATCCGATTGACATGATTCTTTTTGAGTTGTCTTCAGAACTTAATTTCTATCATCTGTGAAAATTTCACGGTCAATAGATTTGTGGTTTCTGATCTACATGAGCTTCTTTGCAGTGTTTCGGAACTATTTTTCTCGGGTAGGACAGATTGACCTTTGTTCGATATTTGAATCATAACTTGAGTTTCTCTTAACAGATTTTTGTGGTTCTTGCTGTGACGTCTTCGTGACTTGATTCTACACAATCTATACTAGTTTTGTCATAGTTGAACATGTTTAGATTAGTCGCACATACAGTTTCTTTAATAGATCGGTTTTCTACCGAGGGGTGTTTTTATTGCTTCTTCTGAAAAGTTTTAATCTACCATTCACCCCCTCCCCCTCTGGTAGCTTTACCTGTGCTCTTAGATCCTACATACTGTTCTCAAGTCTAATTCTTCTCAATTGGTTCAATTTCCTTCTTCATCGTGTTGCGCCAGACGAGACACAACCATTTCCACGGTAACCAATGATCTTCTGAGACATCTTCTTCCCTGGAGTTCCTGTTCCCGTCATCCTATGTTACTTCACATGGTCTGGTGCCACTTGTTGGAGCACAAAACACACGATTCAGACAACTCAGGTGAAAAATTCAGGTTTCTGCCAACATTGTGCCGGTGTTGAAGGATCGACGTTAGTAGCAGAGGAGGGATGTCTCCAGAGAGCCTATTCCGTGGATGCAACTGAGCTAAACATCAGTGGTGTAGATAAAAGGATTATGAGCACATGCATGACGCACATAACTCCCACTACGCGCCCTTCACCTTGGTCCTTGGAGATCCTTTATCCACGCATCTTGACTATATTCCTACAACGCAAAAACAGGACTCAAGCATGCATAACAGAATTCTAATGAACTGAACACTCGGAGAGTTTCAGACTAAGACCCAAATGAAATTGAAAACTAAAATGCATGACTCCTGATAGTGGACAAACAAGATTAACACAATATGCCTAAGCCTCTTATCATTTGTACATATATCCTATACAAACTAGCGCCTCGCTGCAGAACTGAAAATGCTCGTGCCTAATCCTACAGTCTTCACTACAAACGACGCGGCAGCTGCTCCACCCTTGTTTGCCGTAGCCGGCAGCCATGCACCAGTCACCCTTGTTGGGTAGCACCACCGGCGCTAGTCTCAGAGTCCCAGGCATAACCCTTCACGTCACATTTTGTACATCATTTAGGGATTGCATCCGACATTGCCTGTACTCCGTGTTGGTCCTCTTGATTGCAATGAAATAGGCCGCGTTCTCGCTGATGTCGATCTCACCCTCGACCAGCCAGATATACTCAACGGAATTGGGGGACGAGCGGTCAGCGTCATAGTGGAGGAGGGCGAGGATGTAGGCCGCGCGCATGTGGTCGGCCATGGCCGCTCTGGGGAGGTGCTGGGCGCTCGGCTGGGCGTGCCCGTCCAAGAGATGAGCTCGAGTCTGGTTTTGTAGCATGCGCCAGGTTGCCGATGATTGCTAGGCGCATTAGATGCGCACCTCCTTGTGCCCGGACCTCAGCCTCTAGCTCTCCCGCTCCAGCACCATGCACCTGCCCACGGCGCCCTCCCGACATGCTGCGTGCAAGGCCTTGCAGCTAGCACACAGACTGGAGAGGTTGTCCATAGGTCGAAGGGACGGTGATCCATCAATGATGCGGTGGTGTTTCAACATTGCAAAAGCAGCTAGACGATCGACGAGCACTTCAGCTAATGAATGAGGAGATACCAAAGCTGCTAGACGATCGATGAGCACTCCAGCAAACGAACAAAGAGCCTTCTTCGGATTGGGGTTGAATAGTTGGAAGGCTTCAGAGTTGAGCTGCACTTATTAAACAAAAATCAAAGAAGTGCTACAGTCTATGTGATGAGCATTGAGATTGATCTTTATTACGGATAATTTTTTTCCCACACAAGACTATATATGTCATGCTCTAGGAGGATTCCCCAAAATATGTGCTTGACGTGACTGGCCGATTCTCCACAAGATTTGCTTACAAGATACACTTTGAAGTGTGTTCTCTCTCTAGGTTCACAAATTGTAGTAATAAAATATTTGGAAATATTAAGCAAAATCCTACTCTCGATGCTCCTGCAAGACAGAAGCAAGAAAAAAAGTTTGGAGGCTACGATCGATTGAGTGGTGCGATTGAGAAGGAAGAGGACGGTGTGCCTTTATAGTAGGTCGCCATCTTAGCACGTGAGTGGAGATGATTGGATGCTTCAAAATCTGTGCTTTTGAATCGCTGGGTCGGTCATAGTATCTCCAAACTGCGGTTTTCCTCCTCTCAGTTATCGCATTGCCATGACGCGTTCCATCGGCTTCACATGCAATTTTTTTAATGTGACACGCCCCTTGTTGAGGATCATGTTAATTTGATGACGTTGATAATCTTATGTTGTGTACTCCCTTCTTTCTCAAAAGGTTGTCACCTTTAGTTGATAAAATGAACTAAAGGTGACAATCCCCGTGGGTTTTGATGATTAATGAAAACACATACGGGACTAATGATCATTACAAGTGTAAGTACAAGTAATTGAAAGATGGACGGTGTTGAACGCACTCAGAAAGGAAAAAGAGGAGAAAAAGACGTAAAACTCGAGGGATAGATTTTAGGTCTTCAAATTATTTGCGCCGAGTTTAGCCATATAGATTGAGTGTGTTCATTTGTTCAATGTGTTGAGAATCTCCTAAGAGCTCGTAGTCCAAGCTAGACTGGATTGAGAGATGAGTTGAAGCAGCCCTAAGGACAGGGTCGAACTTGTTCAGGCCGGAAGGCTGGACTAGTCCGGCCACATCGGACTGATCTGATGTTAGGCAGACCAAAGCAGTCTATGTAAGTTTGGACTTGTCCGGTAGGGCAAGGACTAGTCCGTGGTGAGTGTGTCTGTGTCCTTCTCGGACTATGTCTTGAAGGACCGAACTAGTCCGCTAGGAGAGACTACCCCGTTTCAGTCCGGAAAAGTAGTTCCTGGCAGAGATTGGAATATTCCATTCCTTGAGAGAGTAGGCCACTGTGGACTTGGAGGTGGTTGCTGGGACTAAGTCCTAGTAGGTCGGACTGGTCCACCATTAGGGGCAGGACTTGTTTGGTGTGCCAGATTGGTCTGTTCTCAACTGGAACAAATTGTTCTTTGTGAGATCGGACTAGTCCATTGTGGAACGAACTAGTTTTATGGTTTGGTGACCATTTGAAATCAAAAGGTGGCAGGGGACCTTGTGGTTGGTCAAAGGTGACATCACTAGTCCCCATAGGCCGGACTAGTCCGGGGTCAAAGGTCGGACTAGTCCACACTTTTCCTAGTGGTAACGGCTACATGTCGGGACCTCTATAAAAAGGGATCCCCCGGCCTCCAAAGGACCTCTCTCAAGCCCTAGTGCCTCCGTAGACTTCCTAGAGCCATCCTAGCCCTCTCTCAACCATTCTTGGAGTCCTAAGATCGATTCTTGGGGATTTGTGAGGGTTGGAAGAGGAAAGAGAATGGTTTATTTGATCTTGAGCTCTTGGGTTGATTCTCTCGATTTTGCTGATTGATTTGAGTTCGTGTGGGTGTTTATCTTCGATCTTTTTGAGTGGTAAACTTGTGGGAGCCTCAGGTTGTGAGCAGCCCCACAGATTTGGTGATTACTATTGTGATTTAGTGGAAGAATAGCTGACCTTCACGGTAGCTAAGGGAGGAAAGGGTTGAGTGAAACCCTGCCTTTTGCGAGCATCCTCAATGTGGATGTAGGCTTCTTTGTGGGGTTGAACTACGGGATAAATCCTCTATCTAGTGTCTTTGATTTGACTTCCTCGTTCTTCGCTAGATCAAGTTAGGGCTCCAGACGTTCTTCGCTTCAATGTTGTGATTCGCCTCTCTCTAGTTGTTATAAATTCGTGCATACCATATACTAGATTGCTAGGTTCATATAATTTACATTTCATCAAGTTAAGTCTTTTAGATCGCGAAAAAAATCTCACCTAGGATCAAATCTGTTGTCCTGACCGGACTAGTCCGCCCCAGGCCGGACAAGTCTACACTCTGTAATTTAATTAGTTTTGTTGAGCTAAATCTCAGGTTACCTGCCTATTCACCCCCCTCTAGACAACTTTCAATTGTTATCAGAGCCTAACTCACCCAAAATCTTAATCACTTGCAGAGGAGATGGGGGGAAAATGGTGAGAAGGAGATGCCGATCGTTGACACCACCAACACCGGCGAGAACAACCACACCAGAGGACAAGGATCCAATCCCTTGCATGACAAGACTGACAACACCTCCAAGGAAAATCCAAAGCCTCCTCCCTTCGATGGTGAAATCGAAGATGAAGATGAAGAAGTGAAGCACCTTTCGGACCTTCTTCAAAAAGCAAGAGATGAGGCCAAGAGGAGGAGATTGCTTGAGAAGGAGAAGAAGCTCAAGAAGCCTGAGGAGGATTACACATGATATCATTTAAACTATCAGTGCCTCAGTTCATATTCAAACTACCTTCCTATTCCTATGGGCAAAGTTTCACATTTTGACGGGACTAACTACACCATGTGGAAGCACAACATGTTGCATCTTATTTCTCTCAATCCTACAACACTTTGGCATGTTGTTTGCACAGGTGTAGATATCCCCGTGGATTATGAAGAGTTGACCCCGGAACAAGAACAACTCGTTCACTGCAATGCTCTCATGTTGCAGCCGTGCTCAACTCAGCCTTGAAGCAAGAAGAATTGAACAAACTTGATGGATTGGAGCAAGCTGAGGAAATTTGGGACACTCTCCATATTGATCATTAAGGGAACCGGTTCGTGAGGGAAGCCAATATTGAAATGATCAAAGAGGAGCTTGGAAGATTCACAGTGGAAGAAGGTGAGACCCCTCAAGAGATGTACAACTGACTCAAGAATCTCATAAATAGGATTTTGGCGTACGGATGCAAGAAGTGGACCAAACATGAAGTAGTCAAGAGGATGATTAGAGCCTTCATGCCTCGCAATGTGACGCTTTGCACTCTCATCCGCGAGAGTCCCAACTTTCACAAGATGACTCCGTATAAGGTCCTTTGCAAGATCATCAACCACGATATGATGGTGATGGAAGCACATCATGTGAATGACCTTGCTAAGATCACATCATCCAAGAAGAAAGGCATTGCTCTCCAAGCCTCACCCAAGTCGAAAGGGAAAGAAGTGCAAGCCTCAGGCAATGACGAAGAAAGTGAAGAAGAAGAAAGCACTAACATGGATGAAGAGGAAATGGCCTTCTTCATCAAAAGATTCAAGAGGATGATGATGAAGAGAAGAGGGTCAAACTATGAGAGCAAGGGCAAAGACAAATGCAAGTCAAGAACAAGGAGAGCTTGCTACAACTATGGCGAGTTTGTGCACTTCATTGTGAATTGCTCATATTAAAGGAAGATGACAAGAAGAAGAAGAACGGGGATGAGAAACCTCAAGAGAGGAAGATGTTCAGGAAAAAGAAAGCACATGGGCAAGCTCATGTTGGCAAGGAGTGGGACTCAAATGACGAGTCCTCCTCTGATGATGAAGTAGGAGTGGCAAGCGTCGCCATCAAGAAACCAACAATGAAGAAGACCCTTCTGCCAAACAAGGGAGAGTGGAAAAGCTCAAGCCACACTTGTCTCATGGCCAAGTAGGGAAAATGAAAGGTTAAATCTAAACCCTCTTTGTATTCCATTAAAGATGAGGATTTTGATAGTGATAGTGAGAATGAATATATGTTTGAAGACTTGAGTAAAAGTGCTATTATTAAAATGAAAAAGCTCTCTGATAAGATTTTAGACAAGGAAGAACTTCTCGAGGAACAAGATGAATTACTTGTCAATGAGAGGCAACAAAATCTTAACCTTGAGAGGCTCCTTGAGCTTGAGAAGGAAAAGTACAAGGCACTTGAACTTGAACTTGCAAAATGCAAGGAGGCTTCCTCAAGCCTCAAGAGTTCGAATGTTGTGCTCCAAGATGAACTTGTGAGCTGGAACAAAGCTTGCAAGTGTCTCAAGGCACAATTCACAACTCTCAAGTCAAGTGTCCCTTCTTCTTCTTCAACAAGCTCAAACTTGCCTAAAACAGACTCGGACACTTAAACTTGCAAATATGCTCAACTTGTGCTTGATCTAAAGAATGAGCTTAACATGACAAAGAGCAAGAGCACACCCAAGGGTTGCATCTTTGACAAGGAGAAGATCAAGTATGCACGTAGTGCAAACTCGATCATAATGTCTCCCTTGATCAAAGATGTTCTTGGCTATTCTAGACGAGGAAAGAATAATCCTAGAATTCTCAAGAATGACAAGATGCAAATTGAATTTGTCAAGGAGTGTTCATTTCACGTCAAGAATGAATATCATGAATCTACATCTAATGAGATAGTGAAACTTGACAAAAATGCTCAAAATGCTAAAAATGTCAATTTAACCATGTTTCACAATTTTGATGCATATTATCTGATATTGAGAAACAAATTTGGTTATACTTATGCTGAATATGTTGGGCCACACTGCAAGAGCCCAAAGCCTTATGTGTGGTTGCCAAAATTCCTTGTGACTAAACTCAAAGGACCCAACCAATCATGGGTGCCTAAAGCCAAAGCTCAAACTTGTTTTGTAGGATTACTCCTTTGGCGGTTGAAAATGGGTGCTAGATAGTGGTTGAATAAATCACATGACCGGAGCGAGACGAATGTTTGTGGAGTATGAAGATAATGAAGACCCAAGTCAAGGTATCTACTTTGGCAACAATAGTCAAGGTAAAGTACTAGGTATGGGTAAAATGTCTATTTCTCCACAACATATCATTTCACAAGTCATGCTTGGTTAGTCGTTAGATTATAATCTCTTATCCATTTCTCAATTATCTGAAAAGGGATATAAATGCTTGTTTTCTAATGAGGGCGTGGTTGTCACTGGAAGAATTGATAACCCAGTTGCCTTCAACGGTGTGCTCAAGTGAAAGCTTTATCTCGTGGACTTCACCGCGGATAAAACTCAACATGACACATGCTTGATTGCAAAGACCAACAAGGGGTAGTTGTGGTACCATAGGCTAGCCCATGTTGGTATGAGGAATTTTCACAAACTTCTAAAAGGCAATCATGTCCGAGGTCTTAAGAATGTTGTTTTTGAGAAAGATAGGCCTTGTAGCGCGTGTCAAGCCATGAAAAAAGTCGGAGCAGCTCGTCCTACCAAGAATGTGATGACGACAACAAGACCATTGGAGATGCTGCACATGGACCTTTTTAGTCCCATTGCTTACATAAGCATTGGCGGTAACAAATATGACTTAGTTATTGTTGATTACTTTTCCCGCTTCACTTGGGTGTTTTTCATGCATGACAATGGTGAAACAGAAGGTGTCCTCAAGAATTTCTTGAGGAGAGCTCAAAATGAGTTCTCCTCTAGAATCAAGAAGATAAGAAGCGACAATGTCACCAAATTCAAGAACACTCAAGTTGAAAAGTACTTGGACGAGGAGGGCATCAAGCACAAGTTTTCGGCACCCTACTCACCTAAACAAAATGGGGTGGCCAAATGGAAGAACCGAACTATCGTAGAGATGTCAAGGATCATGCTTTATGAGTACACGACTTCCAATAGGTTTCGGGCGGAAGCGGTAAACAACATTTGCCATGCCACAAATCGTCTCTACGTCCATCGCCTATTGAAGAAAACTCCGTATGAACTTCGTAACAAACCAAACATCTCCTAATTTAGAGTATTTGGTAGTAAATGTTATATTCTCAACAAGAAGCCTAGAATTTTGAAGTTTGCTTCAAAATCTGATGAAGGTTTCTTGCTTGGTTATGACTCAAACACCTACGCCTATCATGTTTTCAACAAAACCCCCAGTTGTGTTGAAATCGCAAGTGACGTGGTGTTTGATGAGACTAATGGCTCCCAAGTGGAGCAAGTTGACACACGTGTTCTAGATGAAGAAGAGGCACCATGTGTTATGTTGAGAAGGATGGCACTTGGTGATGTAAGACCTCAAGAGCAACAAGGCCCAAGTGACCCAACTCTATCACAAGAGGTGCCCCAGGCACAAGATCAAGTCCAAGGTCCCCATGATCAACAACTAGATCACCATGATCAACAAATTTAAGATCAATATGGTGGCAATGGTCAAGGGGGAGACTATGAAGGTGAGAGAGATGAAGAAGTTTACTCAAGACCAAGTGTACCACACCCAGGAGTTCATCAATGTGTTCAACAGGATCATCCCGTTGACAACATACTTGGAGATACCTCCAAGGGGGTAATAACTCAATATCGTATGGCTAACTTTTATGCTCACTATTCTTTTGTGTCCTCCTTGGAGCCATTAAAGGTTGAAGATGGCCTACGAGATCCGGATTGGGTAATAGCCATGCAAGAGAAGTTCAATAACTTCAAGAGGAACAAAGTATGGGAGCTCGTGAGAAGACCTAATGCCAATGTGGTAGGAACCAAGTGGGTCTTCCGCAACAAGCAAGATGAGCATGTTGTGGTAACAAAAAACAAGGCTAGACTCATTGCCAAAGGATACTCTCAAGTCGAAGGTTTGGATTTCTATGAAAGTTTTGCTCCCATGGCAAGGCTTGAATCTATTCGCATATTATTGGCCTATGCTACTCACAACGATTTCAAGTTGTTTCAAATGGATGTGAAAAGCACCTTCCTCAATGGACCGATCAAGGAGAGGTGTATGTGGAGCAACCGCCCGGCTTCAAGGACAATAAGTATCCTAACCATGTCTTTAAGCTTCACAAAACTCTCTACAGCCTCAAACAAGCTCCTAGAGCTTGGTATGAGTGCCTTTAGGACTTTCTCATTTATAATGGCTTTAAGATAGGAAAGGCCGATTATACAGTCTTTACCAAGAACATAGATGATGATTTATTTGTATGCCAATTTTTTGTTGACGACATAATGTTTTGTACTACTAATCAATCTTTTTGTGGAGAGTTTAGCAAAATCATGATGGAGAGATTTGAGATGCTGATGATGGGAGAATTGAAGTATTGTCTATGTTTTCAACTAAAACAACTCCAGGAAGGCACCTTCATATGTCAAACCAAGTATATTAAAGACATCCTCAAGAAGATTGACAAGGAGAAGGCCATGCCCATCAAGACTCTAATGGCAACGAATGGACATCTCTATCTCAACGAAGACTACCCTAGCATCGACCAAAAGGTATACCGCTCCATTATTGGATCACTCCTTTACCTTTGTGCATCTAGGCCAAATATTATGTTAAGTGTATGCTTGTGTGCATGGTTTTAAGCCGATCCTAAAGAGTGTCACTTGATAGCCGTAAATAGAATCTTGCGCTATTTAGGTCATACACCTAACCTAGGGTTGTGGTATCCCGAAGTGTCCAAGTTTAACCTCATCGGATACTCTGATGCGGATTATGCCGGATGCAAAGTGGATAGGAAAAGTACCTCTGGGACTTGCCAATTCTTTGATAGGTCCCTAGTGTCATGGTCATCCAAGAAACAAAGTTCCATTGCCCTATCGACAACCGAAGCCGAGTATGTAACAGCAAGAAGTTGTTGTGCACAACTTCTTTGGATGCGACAAACTCTAAGGGATTATGGTCTCAATTTGAAACACATTCCACTCCT
The DNA here is from genome assembly GCA_036927565.1 of Tuctoria greenei. NCBI lineage: Eukaryota > Viridiplantae > Streptophyta > Magnoliopsida > Poales > Poaceae > Tuctoria > Tuctoria greenei. Next base: position 200,984,984 of record JAYESD010000002.1, read on the forward strand.
ATGTGACAACGAGAGTGCCATCAAAATTGCCAATAACCTCCAACACCATTTCTTAAGAGATCATTCTATGAAGGGGGACATTGTCATTTCACATGTGAGAACTGGAAAACAATTAGCCGACATCTTCACCAAGCCACTAGATGGAAAACGGTTTTGCAAACTTAAGAGTGAACTATATATCCATGATTCTTGAAATGTGGCTTGAGATGTTGCATATCTGATTGTTAGTCTTGTTCTTCCCTTCAAAATTATGTATGCTTTCGAAAACTTGCCTTTCTCAATTTTCAATCAAATTATTATCAATTATTCTCTCCATGAACCATGGTCATTGTATGAATGGTTGAGTGCTTTACTGGCCATAACCATTGAGAATAGTTGTGAAAACTTAGTCCATATGGATCATTCTTGCAAATTTCTCAATATATATGAGAAATTGCTGTCTAGGACTGGACTAGTAAGCCCATGGGGCTGGACAAGTTTGGCATCTTGAACATGTCCGAACAGGATTGGACTAGTCCACAACGGACTAGTCCATCCTATCACCGGACTTGTTCGGTTCTGGAGCTTAGTTCGGACCCTGTCTAGCGCCTGAACTTGTCCCGTATCTTGGTCCGGACTAGTATGGACTTCTGGGGACTTAACCCCAAGCGTCTGGCCCAACCCCTGCACTTCGTTTCAAAATCTTAAACATGCGCCTCCCTCCCAAAAACTGCCCCCTTTGGTGATTTTTGGTTCCAACCCTCATAATCTTTGAGGAATCTGTGTGGAAGCTTCTTCGGAGTATAGGGAAGACGAATACCGGACTACTCTGCCCTTCCATTCACGGATTTGTCCGATTTTCACATCTCAAGGTGTGTTCTTGACCTAACTTGATTCTTTTCGATTCCATCGATTCTAGGTCGTTTCTCTTGTAAACTAGTTTCCTCAGCTTACCTATCACCTTGTGATTCTTTCAATGCAGTATTGCGCCTTGGTATCTAATTTTGTGGAAAAATTGCTTAGTTAGGGTTTGAGACTGGGTGGTCCGGACTAGTCTGGACCAGTGGCGGACAAGTCCGTTCCTTATCGGACTAGTCCGTCCAGGGACCGGACAAGTCCGGCCTAACCCAGTGTTAACTCCTAACTTGATGAATTTTTCTACTCTTCTACCGCAATATCTTGCTTCGTATCACCTCAAACTTTTCTATTATCCTTATTTCAGCATGTAGGTGCACTCCTCGGACGTCGTATACAGCCACCTTTCTCAAGTTCCACCCAAGTTGAATCGATTCAATCATCTAGGACAGTATTCCCCCTCACGGAGCACCTTTCCGCTGTCAAGATGTCGTGAGCGAGTTTCTGTCTACTTTGCTGCGACCGAAAGCTTGAGGCGATAGAAAAAGTCTCTACAAAAACTTTCCAAGGTACATCGGTTTCCTGGACCACATATATCCACTATAACTCCGGTACAGTTCAAACTTGCTCAGCTGGGCGGCATACGGATCGGTCCTTAACCGACACAGGCAGGGCTACGCACCCAGGACCACGTCTTGCTGCATCCTACGCCCCTGCCTGGTCTCATTTTCAGATTACTACTCCTTTTTGTTTGAACCAATCCAGTGTGAAAAACTCTTAGCCATGCGAGTAAATTCCAACTACACGACATCTATCGAATCCTATACAGTATTTAGCATAGCATAATATACACGATGACTTAACAACTACCCAAATACTCCATGGGGTGATCTGGTTATGCAAGTGGATTTTCAATCACCTTAGCCCTAATGCACATAAGACACCATAGACATAGGTCATACAAATCAAAATTTTGTAATAGCACTTAAATGCAAACCGGGACTTGGCTTTGTTTTTGACTCGATAAATGTTAAGTTCAGGCTTGGCCTTTCCCTGGAGATTCCTCCAAGAAGACTTCGCGGTGGAATTTCTTGCCTTCTCCTCCTAGTAAAGTTCTTCGTTGACGTTCGTCGTCGCGTATCCTATTGACATGAATATCCATAGAACATGAATGTAGTTTTAGCAAATGACGATGCAATATTGTTCCTGACTTATACAGGAACAAAACTAGCTGGAGATAAAGTTTTGGTTGCTGGAGTGTACAGCAACATAGAGGACCAAGATTGAAGTCGTGAACCTATGATGTGATATCGACATAGTTTTAATTTAGAGATATGTAACTGAATTATCTCTGAAAAACAGTTCCAACGACCTGGAAACTTTTACAGTGGGTTCATACAGTGATATATAATCAACCATAGAAGTTTCAGCTATAAAAATTAAACATTATAGCCTACAAAATTCCCACAATAAAATTACTATCTGAATTTTCATGATCAAACAGACGTTTTTCAAGAGTGAAATTTAGTTTTCTGCATAGGGGGGAGTTCATGTAGAGTCTATAAAACTTTATTTCACAATTTTATAAGCTTTATACAGGAAGATATGATTTTTACAAGTTTCTAGAATATGCTGAAAAGTTTCTGTTGTTTTTGGGCATTCTATAAACAGTTAGGAAAATATGAAGATTAAACTAGGTTAATAAATTCCAATGAAGCTGAAATTTTAAAAGAACTTCTGAAACTTACTAGGTAACATTTTGGCAAAATTTCATATTTTTCTATGAAGCGAATAATCAGATAAAAATCAAACATTATTTTGTCTTAAAGGGCTCTACAGGAAAATCTAGGGATTCTCATGAAGATTGGGTTGTAGTTCTGGTTAGTGTAGATAAAGAGAAAACCAAAAAAGTTAGTTTGACGAGTTTTGAAGCTTTCCACTGAGAGATATTCAATTTAGAAGCATGCAAAAGTTTCTGTACAAATTCTAAATGAATTTGGCTATTTTTATGTGCATAGAGGATACACAGGTGATCAGAACAAGTAAATGAAGTCTAATGACCCTGAAATTTTTACTGGATTTTAAGGATATTCAAATTAAGGTTCTGGAAAAATATGTTAATTTTCCAAAGAGCAGAACTATAGGAATTAATTTTATAAACATTTTGTTTTTTGAATTATGGAGAAATTCCTATGGACTTTCATACAACTCCAAGTGCACCACTGGAAGTTTTTTTTTATGCTGGTTCTAACAAAATTTATTAGGGAATTTTGGACAATTCTACTAGGAGGTATAAATTTTTTAAGTGGGAACTAAATCTGGAATTTAATTTACATGGGAAAATTTGAATAAAGAAGGGGCCCACGGGTTTTTAAATGGGCCATTCAGGAGCAAGACACACGGGGCTATAAAGTTCACGGGTATAGCCAAATTTGATCACCGGGACACAGCTGATCCGAGGTGTGCGCGTATTAGGTTGACGGTTGGGCCCACGTGGTTTTCTTCCACCTTGCGCCAGCGGCGCTGGGGCGCGTCGCGCGGCGGCGTCCAATTGCGGCCACTCGCCGGCAGAAGTTCCAGGGAACACCGGCCCTCAAAACTTGCCTCCCCCACCTAAAATCGGAGGGAGAACACGAAGGTACGGCTCCCGACGGCAATTGGCGGCCGGAGGAGGCGGTGTGATGGCGGCGAGCGAAGCTAGGGTTTCGGTGAGATTGACTTGCATCGAAAATGGGTTAAATCACTCGAGAAATAAACAGGGAACTTCCTGGGGGTAAGGGGATGATCAGCATGGATAGGAAACGGATTGAAATGGGTTGCAACATGAAGGGCGACGGTGACCCGAGCCATGAGCGGCGAATTTGGGGAGAACAGCGCGTATGACGTGTATAATCAATGAAACTTCAATCTTATTCTTCCTATGGATGCGCAACAGACTCTTGAACATTATATCAATCAAGATTGAACTATAATCATGCATGTCTTATGAATTTAACCTCAAACCTTGCTCAGTTCATACACGAAGTTCATCGGAAAAATCACTAATACTCGAGCTAGGAGGGATGGCAAGGGCTGAAACATTACAGGAAGATTCTAGGTACTATAGAGCACCTTTATCCTTCAAGGACTAAGGTGAGATGATGCTTGCATCGCACGGGCATCGAGGGAGCATAGGGCGGCAAAACAAGGGAGTTCGCTGGCGGCCCGAAAATCGTCAAGGTCTTTGATGGGGAGGCTCAAACTGTGAAAGAAATTGATCAAGGAGCTGCGCCAAAGGTTGAGGAGTAATCCAGTGCGAATAAATTTGAGCCATACCAATGATCCTTGCTGGATTTCGAGGAGGAGGGGAAAAACTCGGTTGTTGCAAGAGTTCTGTGCCAGGGAGCTCACCAGGGTGAATTGATCGACTTGGGCGTTGGGAAGATGACAAGGAGGAGCCTTGGGGGGCTGTAGGCAGCTGGAGGCGACATAAGCAACCAGGGAGAGCGGTGGCGTTTGCATGCTGGGAGGTGGCGCCACGGGAAAAAAGGGGTGAAATTGACCCACTGAGCAGTGGGTCCCACCTCTCCCTTCAACTCTATCTTCTCTGGACACTGAAATATCCCACAAACTCGTGGCCAAAAATTATATTTTATGGTAGACTAAATTCAAGGTGATGAAGACATCACAACAGCGGAGACGCACATTGAACTGCAAGGACCAATCACAAGAGCACAAGCACGGTTAATAAATCAGTAGGTGAACTCGTTCCTAACTTCCTTTGCATGTGAGTTTGAGAATAGATTGCTATGTGATGATTTAATTGTTATTAGGAACAATGGAGAAGATCAACAAGTGAAGGAAAGAGGCCTTGGGAATGTGGAGAACCTGCTGGGACGTCCACAAGTTGATGGAATCAGTTTACAACTTGGACTTGAGGTCATCACGGAGTCAAGGAGCAGTCCAAATTTAAACGGACACACAGGATGCATACGGACTCTGTTTTCGACGTTCTACATATGAACGGAAAGAGGAGAAGATAAAATTTCCAATGGCTTTGGTCCCACCACAAAATTTCTTCCGGAGGCATTGGTGATCTTCGAAACAAATCGAGTCCAGATTCCTGGTTGGTGCTGCACCACCGAATCGGACCTTTGGGCCTTGTATCTTGTATGAGTTCATTAGGGACTTGTCTAAGGGTGTTTTGGCTGAACCCTAGCCTTTAAATAATGCAGCAGCCGGTCATAATTGGTGGGTTTTGCTTAGATTAAAAATTTTGCCATTCTACGGTTTGTGAGACCCCAACTTCTTGATTTTAGATCGTGTCTTCTATGTTCTTGCTTGTGTTCTCGGTTGCACTTGCAGGGATTAGCCTTCTTGCCGAGGTCAAGCGTGTGCAGCACGGTTGATAACCAACAGAGCAGTGGTGTAGTGATTGCAGGTGTACTCGAACAGCTCGAGTGCTGCGGATCATCAACGTCAAGTTCTCCACCCCAATCCACTTACCTTTCGGAAGATCGGGCCTAAACTACTCATAATTGGTATTAGATTTCCAGGTTGCCCATGAGGTATCTTTGTTTTTCTTTCCATTAGATCGTTTTTGTTTCATACCTAGAGTCCACAGAAAAGCCACAAAAAAATTAAATCATTTTTACCGCTTCCTAGACTATAGTGCCTACAGTTTCGTTTTTCAGTTTGCATTGTTGAGTTTGCATTCGTGTGGTCGAGTCTTGTTGCTGGTTTAGATTTATGTTTTGGGTCCTAGTTATCTTCTTTCGTCCTTGTTTTCTTCCTATTCGACACCTATTTCACTATCCCTAAATAACAAATTGATCCACCATGTTCATCAGTTTGCCCTAGCTAGCCACCTTTCGTGAGCTCCCGCATTGCCAACCCTAGATTAGGTGACAAACCATTGTGCCACTCATCCTTGAATCATCAGACACCACCCCATTAGTGCCTATTTATTTATGACCGAAATTGTTCGTTTACGTGGTGTGCCAAATACCATTGTTTCGGATCGTGATGCAAAATTGTTAAGCCATTTTTGGAAAACTTTGTGGTATAAATTGGGAACCATGTTGCTGTTTTCAACTACATGTCACCCACAAACGGATGGACAAACCGAGGTAGTTAATTGTACTTCATCCACTATGTTGCGGGCTATCTTGAAAACAAATTTGAAGTTTTGGGAGGAGTGTTTACCACATATAGAATTTGGTCACAACAGATCTGTTCACTCCACGACGAAGGTAAGTCCATTTCAGGTAGTGTATGGTTTTAATCCCCGTGCTCCTATTGATTTACTACCTTTGCCTCCTTCTGAATCTATAAATTTGGATGATACACAACGATCTGAATTCATTCTTAAGATGCATGAAACTATAAAGAAAAATATTGAAAAGATGATTGAGGAGTATAGGATTGCAGGTAGTAAAGGTAGAAAAGAAGTAAAACATGAACCGGGTGATTTGGTGTGGTTACATTTGAGAAAAGAGCGATCACCTGACTTGAGAAAATCTAAACTTCTGCAACGAGCTGCTGGTCCTTTTGAGATTGTTGAAAAGATTAATGATAATGCATATAAGCTTGAGTTGCCTCCCGATTTTAGGGTTAGTCCCACATTTAACATTTCAGATTTGCGACCGTACTTGGGAGAAGAAGATAAACTTGAGTCGAGGACGACTCAATTCAAGAGGGGGAGGATGATGAGGACATCACAACAGCGGAGACGCACATTGAACTACAAGGACCAATCACAAGAGCACGAGCACAGTTAATAAATCAGCAGGTGAACTCATTCCTAACTTCCTTTGCATTAGAGTTTGAGAATAGATTGCTATGTGATGATTTAATTATTATAAGGAACAATGGAGAAGATCAACAAGTGAAGGGAAGAGGCCTTGGGAATGTGTAGAACCTGCTGGGACGTCCACAAGTTGATGGAATCAGTTTATAACTCGGACTTGAGTTCAACTCGAAGTCCAGAAGCAGTCCACCTTAAAACGGACGGTCAAGATGCACACGGACCGTTTTCGACGTTCCACATATGCACAGAAAAAGGAGAAGATAAACTGTCCAATCGCTCTGCTCCCATCTCAAAATTCCTTCGGAGTCATTGGGAATCTTTAAAACAAATCGAGTCCAGATTTCTATCCAGTGTTGCACCACTGAATAGGGCCTTTGGGCCTTGTATCTCGTATGAGTCCATTAGGGATGCGTCTAAGCGTGTTTTGGCCGAATCCTAGCCATTAAATACTGCTGCCACCGGTCATATTCGGTGAGTTTTGCTTAGATTAACAATTTCGCCATTCTACAGTTCGTGAGACCCCAACTTCTCGATTTCAGATCGTGTCTTCTATGTTCTTATTTGTGTTCTAGGTTGCACTCCCAGGGATTAGCCTTCTTGGCAAGGTCAAGCGTGTGCAGCACGAACGATAACCAACGGAGCAGTGGTGTAGTGATTGCAGGGGTACTCGAACAGCTCGAGTGCCGCGGATCATCAACGTCCCACCCCAATCGACTTACCTTTTGGAAGATCGGGCCTAAACTACTCATCAGAAGGTGTAGAAATTGATTCTGAAATCAGATTGTTGATTTGACAAAGCTTCATATGAATTCAATGAAGCTATTGAATTAAATAGCAAACTTGCTTCAAAAATTCTTAAAGTTTGCAGGGAAAGTATTTGGAATATTTTGAAACTATTAGTGAACTCAAATCTTCATATTAATTTCATTTGAACAGTAGCTAATTTTATTTTTTGGAGTATGAATTAATTTGTTTTTCATATTTCCTTTTTATCATTCAAAATTTTAGTCCTAACCGAATTATTCATTATGGAAATTTGGGCTTTTACATTGCCCCCCCCCCTTAAAAGAATCTTGTCCCAATATTACAATGAAGAGAAGAAAGTAGGAGAGAAATTACCGGATATAAGACAATAAGAAATCCGGATAGTTGGAGCGGAGATATTCTTCAGTTTCCCATGTCTCTTCTTCAGTGTTATGGTTGCTTCATAACACTTTATAAAACCACAGCGCGCGGTTCCGCGTGGTTCGAGTCTTTTCATCGAGAATATGAACCGGACGTTCGCAGTACGTCAAATCAGGTTGCAATTCGCCGATTTCGTTGTTGTGCACTGCAGCTGTGAACTTGAGACATTTCCGGAGCTGAGATACGTGAATGTTGTGTATACCAGCGAGAGAAGCCAGTAATTCCAACCGATAAGCCACAGGTCCGCACTTCTCCGTCATAGCAAATGGGCCAATAAATCGGGAAGCGAGCTTCCCTTTTACTCCAAACCAATGAGTTCCTTTCGTCGGTGACACACGGAGGTATATGTGATCTCCGATATCAATGTGCTGCGGGCGGTGCTGCTTGTCCGCATAATTCTTCTGTCAAGATTGAGCTGCTCTTAGATTTGCTTGAATGATCCAAACTTGTTCCTCGGCTTCGTTGACTAGATCAATCCCGAACGTCACCCTCTTGCCGGACTCACACTAGTTCAGCAGTGTGCAGCATTTCCGGCATAGTGAGCTTCGTATGGTTCCATCTTGATGCTCGCTCGATAACCGTTGTTGTAAGAGAATTCTGCCAATGGTAAATGATCATCCCAATTTTTACCATGGTGGATGGCACGCGCATGCAACTTGTCTTCAAGGACTTGGTTCACCCTCTCGGTTTGTCCATCGGTCTTGGGGTGATATACGGAGCTTCTAATCAGTTTAGTACCCAGCGAGGCATGCAACTGCTCCCAGAAACGAGCAACAAACAGCGAGCCTCGATCTGAAATAATCGTGCGAGGAATGCCGTGTAGACACAGGATTCTTGATAGGTACAACTCCACATATTTCATGGCAATGAATCCGACATTTACCGGAATGAAGTGTGCTGATTTGTTTAGTCGGTCGACAATCACCCAAATCGAATCATGCTTCTGGAATGTGAGTGGCAACCCGACTATGAAATCTATACTCACATTCTCCCATTTCCATGCCGGTATATTCAACGGTTGCAGCTGTCCAGCTTTCCACATTTGGTCGTCCTTCACTCGCCAACACGTATCACACTCGGATACATACTTTGCTATTTCCCGCTTCATCCGTGTCCAACAAAACTTGGTCTTCAAATCTTGATACATTTTATTGCTGCCCGGATGAATAGAAAATTTTGACATTTGAGCTTCATCCAATACATTATTCCGGAGCTTAACATCCCGGGGTACAACTATCCGGTCCTTGAACCATATTGTACCGTGATTATATTTCCGGAAACATTTTACCTCCCCGCTGTCCACTCTTTCATGTATGTGTGACATGCCCTTGTCCTTCTTTTGGGCTTCAATAATTTCCTCTCGGATGGTGGGAATGAGAGCAATATTGTGTAAATCCCCATATGGAATCACATATGGACTTGGTTCCTCATCTTCCATTTCAGCCATGGTGATGTTGTGGACATAAGCTTTCCGACTAAGCGCATCGGCAACCACGTTCACTTTATCGGGGTGGTAGTGAATTTTAATTTCGTGATCTTTGATCAGCTCTAACCACCTTCGTTGTCTCATATTCAGCTCCTTCTGCGTGAAAATATATTTCAAACTCTTGTGGTCGGTGTAGAGGTGTACAAGATTTCCAAGCAAGTAATGCCTCCACATTTTTAATGCCAATACCACGGCAGCTAACTCAAGGTCATGGGTCGGATAGTGCTGCTCATGGTTTGGAGTTGGCGAGATCCATATGCGATCACATGCCCTCTGGAAAAATGTTACAATAGCTAGTCCCACAATAATGAACTTCATGGAGCGAAGTTCATTTCAGCTATTGTTGATCCCGACGAGACGTTATGTGCGTTATTCTGTGAATACACACTTTTATCTTCAATATGACACAAACATGGTCCTAAAAGAAAAGAAGTGCGAGTGGACTAAACCCTCAATTCCGCTGGTAAATGGTTGAGTATTGACAACTGGTCCGTTACGACACTTCTCGAAGTGAAATCGAGGACCAGATTCATAACAAGACCAAATTATACCAAACCGATGAAGTTTCTGTTAAAACCTGACCAGCTTGAACTCAAACTTAAATTTAGCTCAGTAAATGGAAGAATGAGAGCCTGAGCTGAACTAAAACGTCGAAGTACACTTCAAGACCTTTCCAAAAAGTATTGGTTTGCCTTCATATCATTTCTAGTTGAGAAGATATGGCATTGTAAACCTGATAGTTTTTCTGGAAATTTTGACAGCATCTCCTTTGTTTATGCTGATTTTGGGCCACAATTTCCAGATATAAAACAGCAGAATTAACAAAAGCCAAAATATACAAATTTGTAATAACCATTACAATGATTCCAGAAATGTATTTCACGACCCAGTTCGAACTATCTAGAGTGAGATATGGTGAAAACCATCAGGAGTCCATAGAGGGTTCCAGTTTCTGTCCAGTTTGGCAGATTATGGAACTTTTAAATTTTTAACAGGTTAGAGGGGAATTCAGTTCTGGAGTTGAACAAAGAAGTTTTAAAGGACTTACTAAAATTTTCATCCATGTATGGTACACCTTCATTGGAGTTTTCTACTGGGAGATATAGTCTCTCAAAGTAAGGTCTTTTCTGGCAGAAAACAGAACACTCTGTTTTTGAATTGGTGACTTCAAGGCCTACATCAAATTGGAAAACTTAGTTCAAAATCAGAGCTTGATAGCTAATATAAGTAGTTTTACATCTTCTTGGTTCAATTTTACAGAAAAGTGGGTAATGCATCAATGGAGTATATGTCGGTACTACATGTCTCACAAAGTAAAAATTCTAAGCCGGTATTTCGGCATACATCTCAACGGTGGCCTTAATGACATTCACTCACAAACGATTTCTAAACGCAATATGATCACGTGGTAAGTGTACCTGTCACTACACACAAACTACTGGTCAATCATATGGTGTCGTACGACACAGCCCGCATGAGCAAATATTTCACAATAATATATATGAAAGTAAAAACATTCGTCTCGTATCATTCCATACAGGCCGCCCCGAGTTAAGCCACGTCTCGAGGTGCAAGACCGGGTTTTCTACCACCCGACGGGGTCCCATGTCTTTGCATAGTGCTGCACCAGTAGGAGGCGCATCGGGTTATGTCCCACCCCACGGGGGCTCCCACTTTTTTTGAAGCACGCTGGGGTACCGCGTGTCATATGTTATCAGAAATATGGAAAGTTTCAGAGACTCATATTGACTTTCCCGTGCCAAGCCACGGAAACAAACACATGCTACCTGTCGCATGGTGAGCTTACCACAATTGATCCGCTTGCGGTAGCGTACCTTACCTCTTACCTGATGTCGGAGCGTCATTATAGAATATAATAACACATAGGTTAGATTTGCCATCTTAATAACTTATGCTAATATAGTCCTTATGTGGGCCTAGTACCGTATCCTCACCATGTCCTACGTTTTTCTCGTAATACGATACTTGTTTAGTATGCTATTCCCAATGCAGCTCTGAAACCAGGCTGTGCGGACCGAAGTCCACACTTTCCAGGAATCGAATTGGGTGGTGTCGTGCGATGCGGCACCCAACAGCACACATGTAAAGGAACACATATTACATAAATCATTTGCTGAAATTTACAAAGATGTTTCAGTTTACAAATAGTTTATATAAAAATAAACTACAGCGAAAGATAATATAACAACTCTCGTACTCAAGTCTAATAAGAAAAAGAGAAGCCATCCAACCCACGGACGCTCCTCACTAGCCACGAAGACCTAACAACAGCGGCATGGTTCCCACATGAGTATATAACTTGGAGAGTCCTGAGTCTCATAGGACAACCATAATCATAAGCACGAAGGTTAGTACCCGCAGAACAACTTATATATAGCAACCGTGAGCATGAAGGCTCAGCAAGACTTAACCGTCTAACCTAAACATGAAACTCTACATGAGGGTCAAGAGATAAACATAGGATGACAGATTTGCATAATGGACTCGCCTAAATGTGGGTCCTTATTTTCAGATTTATAGTAGCAGCTTAAACCTTTTGCGGGGCAACATCGTAACTCCACAATCAAACAACAAACGCTTCATCACGATGTTGCATTCCCAAGGTGGAAAATAAATTTGGTGAGCACTATACTAATACATACAACATAGCAATACAATTAGAATATAATATTCATAACAGCAGTAATAAATTATCATCTCAAATGCAAGTATTACTACGTCACAACTCAATGAACAAGTGGTACTCATATCCGCGGGGGACGGTGATTCGAATCAATGAAACCCGGAATACACGACACGCACCCCCGTACTGGAAGCCACGTAGGTGCACTCCTCGGATGTCGTACGCAGCCACCTTTCTCAAGTTCCACCCAAGTTGAATCGATTCAATCATCTAGGACAGTATTCCCACTCACGGTGCACCTTTCCGCTGTGAAGATGTTGTAAAACCCCACTTTTATGGCATGTTAAGTTCATATGGGTTTTGTGATCAACTATTTTGGATCTCCAATATAGTGGTACACATGGACTATGCCATCCAAAACTTTTCTTGCACTCTTTGTTAGATTCTTTTATCATGGGTATTAGACTTCACCATGAATCCAAATTATATTCTATTCACCTTTTAAGAATAAGAATTTTTGGATAAGGATTAGTAAGCAATACACAATGAAGCCCTAATAAGCTCTAAACCAAATATTCAAATTAAGGGCTCTAAATTTTTCCATGAGCTCCTAAATTTCCCAATAGCATGCTTACAAAGTTTCAAGATTTTAGAAACTCATCTACTATTTTTATTGAGGTGCTTGGCAAATTTGAATCAAATTCGAATCTGAATTTTTAATTCTTCCCCAACTTCTTTAAACATAAGAATTGAGTTCACCATTGTGTTCAGAATAATTCATTTGCCATCTCCACAAAATTTCATGATTTTTGGAGTTGATCTTCTATTTTTAAATGAATTAGTAACTAAACTGTGTGGAAAATCACTGGACGGTGGGCCCCACATGTCAGCTCCCCTTTTAAACGGATCAGCTCAACCCCGACACCTCTGCACCGCCGCGCCCCCGCTCGACACCGCGCGCGCATGCAGCTCCAGCGAGCTGCCTGCCTGCTCGCCGCGGCTCTATAAAAGGCCGGCTGAAGCTCCTTTTAATCCTCATCCCCGATCGCAGCTCCACTGCCTTGCCACTTTTCTTCCGCCGCGCGCCATCGCCGCCGCTCGCCACTGCTCCGCGGCGTGCCGCCGTTCCGCGCCGTTTCAAGCCTAGCTCCAAAGAGCAAAAAGGTGCGCCTGATCAAACTCTAACTCATGGTACAAACCGTTTCCCTTATCGTTGAAGCCTGAGCAAGTTATTGTTCGTTTCCCCTACGGCCGAAGGTAGATAGCTAGCTATGATTTCATGTCAAATTCCTTTTCGGCAAGCAATCATCCTTTGCAATTACTTAGAGATAGTTTATATAGGCCCTAGCGATCCTGTCTGAGCAAAAACCTTTAAGGATCATCAAGCAACGGCTCTGAATTTCGAGTTTTACTCGCCGCCGGTGAGAAAACCTCGGTTCACCGTCGAACTCATGATTCCCGGCAACTCACTCCCCTTCTGCGCCCATATCCTTGAACTCCATCATCCCAGAAAGGTTTTGGAGCAATTCCCAAGTGATTTGAGCTACTCCTTAGAGAGTTCTATGATGCCCGAGCACTCATCGCCGCCACCGCCGTCGCACGACCTTTTCCGGCGAGTTTCAAGACCCATTGACCTCACCACCGTGCTCAGCGACCCCAAAAACCCCCAGGCGGCAAGTTTCCGCGATTCTGGTGTGTTGGATTGGCCGGCGGCGAGGCTCGCCGGAGAGCACCGCCGCGGGAACCCCGCGCGCCGCCCGCGTCGGGAGGTAGAAGACGACGCGGCGGGTCCCGCGTGTCAGCGGCGGTAAATCCCGTCGGATCGGGTGTGGCCACGGATTTGCTGTGGCTACGCGATGGAACCCTGTGACCCCCGTGTGGTTTAAATACTATTGGTTCATTTTAAAACAGTGGGGCCCACGAGTTAAATCAAATTAGGAAATTATTCCAGAATAGGCTCCAACTTAGAAAATCCATAACTTTTTGTAGGATACTCCAAAATTCTTCAAACAAATTTTGTTCGAAAGCTCTCGAGCTCTAGTTTCTGTCAATACCAATTAGGTTCTGTGAAACTCAGAGTTAAATTCTGTAGAAAATAGTCTTTCCTAATGCAAATGAAATTTTTCCAGACAAGATATCCACAGGAAAAATCCCCAAAATTCACATAAAATTTATTGTCCTATTCTTGATTATCAGGCAAAATTTGGGTGCCATAGCACCTGTTTAACTCTCTGTATAATTCAATTTCCTTATTCAGTTATTGAATTTTCACAGCTATTAGGTTGCTTTATTAGGTCCCAAAATTTTACAGAGTCTTCCTTTAGTAATTCCCTAGCTCCTGTTAAAGTCTTGGATTTAATCAACCTACTATACTAGTCCTAAATCAGTTACAAACTAAATATTGGTTTAATGTCTAGAAACTCAATCATAAAGTAAATCCAGAAATTCCTACCGAATTAGAAATACAATAACTCCTTCCCCACAGCTTAGAAAATTATGAAAACAAATTTTGCTAAGACCAGAACCACTCCCTCCATCTTGATTATCAACTGTTAGCTAGGTTCGAGCTACAGTTTCCTCTCGGAAATTTTTGGAAGTTGATTTGCTTGCCATACTTTCGGAGACCACAATCTGCTATGATCATCTCCTGTTCTTTGCAAGAGCTTTGATCATATTCCCTAGTATCTACCATCGAAGTTCCAAAGACAATCAAGGTCCCTGTCATATAGTGATCACCATGAATTAAGTTATGGTCTTATAATAAATAAATTTCAAAGTCATTTATATATCCATGTTATCTGCATATCGTATAGTGACCGAAGTCGAGGAGGAGCCAGAAGCCTTGGAAGAGAACCTTCCAATTTTTAACTCAGAACCTGACTTGCAACAAGGCAAGCCCCGGTTTGCATTTAAGTCGTTTATGAGCTTTTGCTTTATCACTATGATGGATAGTATATGAATTGTGCATTACGTTTAGGGTGAATGATACTCCACTTGCATGACCAAAAATCCCAGGGGTTTGTTTGGCACGAGTTACAGTTTGACCTGTAGTAACTGCTTTGCTAATGCATAGGAAATCCGGTAGAAGTCGAGTAGTTGGAATCTACTCGCGAGAGATGTATCTCACAGGATTGGTTGAAAAGAAAATGGTTTAATATAATGAAATTGAGACCGGGCAGGGAATGGATAGGAAGCGGCGAGAATTGAGTCTCGGTCGCATAGCCCTGCCTGTGTCGATTAAGGCCCGTCCGTATGCAGCCCCTTCGGACAAGCTTGAATTGTACCGGCAATATAATGGACATATGGAATCCAATAAACTGATGTAACTTGATAACTGGGGTGTTGAGACCCATTAACTCACCATCGATAGGGGTGGGTTGAGGACAGTAAGGTGTAAATCGGTCGGCAGACACATGAGGTGTTCTGTGCGGAGACCTTCTGTTTGCGGAGGTGAGACGGGCTCAGCCTTTGAGTTTCTTGTGAAAGGTGGCCATATACGCCTAGTACTGAAGTGTTATGTAGGTACAGGTGTACTCGCTGACACTTCCGAACGACGTATGTGTCGTGTTGACCGGGTGTGTCTTGATTGCAATCACTGTCCCTCGCAGTATAGAGTACCACTTGTCTGTCGCAGTCGCGACGTAGTAAATACTAAAGAAGTCAGGAAAGTCATATGATATTGAATTATAATTACTTTGCAACTTTGTTTGATTTAGAAATAGTATAACTAAAGATTTACAATTTCCCCATACTTTAGCTGTAATAGCATTATGTGCTTTGGGCATGTCATATCATCGGTAAAACGTTTCTTGTTTGATTGTGGAGCCCATGATGTGCCGTGCTCAGAGAATGTCATTTGCTACTTAAAACTTGGTTATAAGGATCCACTTGTAGGCGAGTTATTTATGCTATTCCTTACCTATGTTTAGTGTCCCCGTGCATCTGTCTAGTGTGACGGTTAAGTCTTGCTGAGCCTTAAGCTCACGTTTGCAGTTAACGAGTTTTTGCAGGTTACCCTTTTGAGGATGGGTTTGACGATGAGGCAACACCCCCTCCAGGGTGTACAGCCGAGTGGGAACCCTGCACGCCGCCATAGTTTGAGTGTTGCTAGTGCAAAGTATCCCTGGCGTGGAAAACTTTGCTTTTTGCATAGCTAGTGCTGAGAGCGTAGCTATGGTATGTATATATTTCTTTACATCCGCTAGTATTGTGAAAACTTCTGCTGTGTATTTAAATAAAAGACGTGGTCTTGTACTTTATTCTGGTTCTATTCTTGTAAACTGTTGGGTGTCGCATCGCACGACACCACCCAATGAGATCCTCGGATGTGTGGATTCCGGTCCCCACAGACATGGTATCAGAGCTTCGTTGGGAACAGTGTACCGGAAAAGAACATATTTTCAAAAATTAGGAACTTGAGTGAGGAATTAGTTATATGCCGTTATAAGGAGTATTATTAGTATAAGACATAAAGGTGGTAAACTAACTATGTGTTATTATATTCTGTAACGACGCTCCGACATCAGGTAAGAGGTAAGGTACGCCACCGAGAGCGGATCAATCTCGGTAAACTCAGCATACGAGAGGTGGTATGTGAAATTTCCGTGGCTTGGCACGGAAAGTCAATATGAGTCTTTGAAACTTTCCATGTTTCTAAGAACATATGACACGCGGTACCCCAACGTGACACAAAGTTAGAGGGAAACCCCGTCGGGTGGTATGTAACCTGATAGTGTGTTCTCATATCTATGAGAACATGCGAACACGTATGCCCGAGCGTGTATAAGCCGGATCGTACGGGAGTCTTTGCTGTACAGACGTATTTACAGCCATGTACCTCGAGACATGGCCTCGCTCGAGGACGACTCACGCCAGAGTCGTATGTATTTACTTTTAGTTATATATTATTGTGACTGCCTGCCGTGTTTCCCCGTGCCGCCCCTGAGGTGCCAAGGTGTGAAAGGGGATTGTTTGTCTTCTGCAGGTAACCTAACTCCGGTAGCAACCCGTGTAGAAGCCGTTTGCGAGGGAACGATATAGGAACCACCTATAGACGTAACCGGATGTACCGGATAGAATTTCCTTTTGTGAGGCACGTAGTACCGTCAGTATCAAACATGATACTAGACCCTCCCCACCGACAGAATGGTTGCATTGTGTTTTGAGAAAGTCCGACTATCAGATACTGATAATTTTGGGCTCGACTTGATAAAGTGGGTAGGACCGAGATTCTTGCTTTCTGGTAGAAGTAAGCTCAACTTCGCCAGGTTGTAATCTTGGTTAGCAATTAGATATCATAAGAGTATCCTACATGAATGGAAAGCTCGTGAAGGTCTCTCCAACTTTTCCATTGACCATAAAGACAGAAAAGCTTGTTAATCTGTTGAAATCTGGGGTTTACTGTAATTACTCCACATGAACCCACCTTTGTACCATTTCTGTATTCTTGCCATAACTCACTGTAGAAGAATCCACTACCTTATTTGGGATATATGTTTGAGAAGGGTAGGTGGAGATTCACGAGTTTGTTTTGGGGAGGGGTCCTTCCTGATTTTAATTGGAGTTTGACCAAATTGGGAAGTCAGCACAGTAAACTGCATGACTGCTGATGCAAACCAGTCAGCTTTACTGTTGAGTTCGGATAATTATAACCCCTAATCCAGAACAGTGATATGGTTCCGCATGTACATTTCTGGAAAGCTTAGGGAGTCATCTATCAACTTTATTTATCACTCCTGACCTGAATCTAGGTGTAGCTATGCCTAATTCCATTTGTCGCAAATTTGGTTCCTGCAGTCCAGAACTTGGAACAGTTTGCACATACTAGTGAATTGATGCATAATACCTTCATGACAAGGTTTTCGTGGTGGAACTTCTTTAGTTCTGGATTGTTAACACGATGTTACTCAGTGTTTATTTTGACACTACCTCAATATCTCATCATGATGAACCTGTATAGAATGTGGAGATAAGCCCATATACAGGGGAGGTTCTGTCGAAATTTTCAGAACCCTTGAGTCAACTTAAAACTGGTATAGATTGTTCATACTAGTTCAACAGTGGCTGTATGAGTACAATCTGGAAAGGTTTTGAAGTGTACTACAATTTTTGTATTCAACAGAAAGTTTAGTTCTGACTTCTTCTGTATGAAACTTACGGGTTACTGCAGACAGGTCAGATAAACCAGAACTGTACTCATTTCCAGATTGCAGCTTTGACTGAACCAATTGATTATGGATATTTCTTTTATCCCACATCACCAGTGATTGGGTCGCATACTTAAACGGTGTATTGATGTTCGGGTATATTTGTCCACAGATGGCAGCACCAAGAATTCAGTTGCCTAATGGATGGGTGTTCTCAACATGCACCGGGCACGCCGGTTTTCCGGACGTGTTTGCACGGTTGCTCGGCCAGTTTGGCTATTTGGTGTTACCTAGCTATTGGGGCAAGAAGTTCCAGGAGGGCGGTATGTGGAGTTGCACCATCTACGTCGATGTGCCTGCCGGTCCACCGCACCTCGGATGGGCTCCATACTCCATCAAGATCAAAGGATTGATATTAGAAGAAACATGGAGCTACGCTGCAAGTGTTGCCATAGGGAGGTTTTGCAAACTCCATTACCGTCATCTGGTGGGTACTCCGTATGAGTTCTTTCCAGTCAACGGCAGGGCTTCTGAAGCCTGGGCAACCCGCTTGCTTGCGGAGGTGGGAGAGCATGGCGAAACATCCGCAACAGCCTTAGCGATGTATGCAGCAGCCTCACATCGCGAGAAGGGTAATCAAAGGACATGCATAAAAGAATTGACAAACAATCTGAAGCAAGCCATGAAGCGAGCAAACCACTTTGAGTGGGCAAATGACGGACTTAGGGATATGATGGCTCCTCTTAATCATCGTTTGAACCTTAGGGAGAATCAATGGCATGACGCTGTTATGGATTTGGCCGCGTCTCGCCAGGAGACTCTAGAGAGAGATATTGACTTGGAGGCAAGCCTACTTTATGGGCACCAACGGGACACACAATTGAACGTGGTGACTGCAGACAGGGATCAGTCCAGAGTAGAGGCTCAGAGCTGGAAGACCAGCTGTGAACAGGCTCAGCAAGAGAATGAGGCCTGGGGGATGTTTATGATACAGGCAGATTGGCAAGCTATGGCTGCCAAGAAGACGTTGATGTTGAACGATGTATCAACTTCTACTCCAGCACCCGTATCAGAGGTGCCTAGCCCTGAAGATGAAGAAGAAGAAGAAGACCCAGAAGAACTTGAATACGTCGAATAGAGCGTGTTGAAGTTAGATGTGGTAGCACTTCCGCCAACACCGGGTGGCATATAGTTAAATGGTTGCTAGTGTTTCTCTTTTGTGACCATGTTTGTGTCATATTAAGAGTAATGGTTGTGGTGTCTAGCTAATGAGATGAGTATGACATGTCAGGAAGGCCAAGTATGGTAGAGATGTATTTCCATAAAGGGAATCCATCATTTTGGGTTTACTACTGTAAACTTGGTCTTGAGATGATATATTTTGTATAAAGTTTGTGCTTTATCAATATATGTAAATGTTATGCTTCGTCTATTATTGTCTACCGCATTTCTAAGGGAGGACAAACTTGAAGCAATAGGACTTACCGTGTTATTCATTATATTGCAGTATGGTGCGTACTCGTACAGCCTCAGAGGTGGGAGGATCTAGTGGAGGACAGGGGGATGACACACCACCCCCGGGTCAGAATACGCCTCAGACGCAACCACCTCCACCCCCTCCAACCACACTCCCCAGGAGTCTCGCGGAGGTTCTCGCTGCAGTGCTCGGCTCGCGCGACGAGCAAACCGAGTTACTGCGGACGTTGGTGCAACACTCGTCCCGTCAAGGGGGACGACAGGATGATGGACCGCGTCAGCAATTTCAGAGTTCCTACTCTGATTTCTCATCGACACACCCACCGATATTCAGAGAAGCCGAAGAACCGTTGGACGCGGATAACTGGCTCCGCACCATTGAAGGAAAGTTCGGTTTACTCGCGGTAACCGAACAGCAGAAGACATTGTTTGCAGCGCAACAACTGCAGGGGTCTGCCGGTGCGTGGTGGGCCAATTACATTGCCGCACGCCCCGCATGCCATGTTGTAAGTTGGACCGAATTCCGGGAGGCATTTCGCGCCTACCACATCCCTCCCGGGATTATGAGGAGGAAGCTTCAAGAGTTCTTGGAGCTAAGGCAAGGCGGAAGGAGTGCATACGAATACTCCAAATCATTCAACCACTTGGCCCAATATGCTCAGGACCAAGTGAATACCGAAGATCGGAAGCGGGAATGTTTCTACCGGGGTTTGAACCCCAAGTTGAAGGACAAGCTTGTCCTGTTCAACCGCGGCGACTTCAACGACATAGTCAATGCCGCTATCATGCAGGAGGACGCTACGCGCGAGCTGTCCTCCGATAAAAAGAAGAGGGGTGCTCCACAGAGCAGCGGAGGTGGTACTCCTCAGAAGTACCGTATGGTGTATCGATCACCATCCGGCCAGAGGTGGCAGCCGCCATCGCGACCACCAATGTTCCGTGGTCGTCAGTTCAACAACGGTGGATTTCGGCCGCAGCAACAACAGGGGATGGTTCCACGTGCACTTCCACCTCCACAACGTGCACCGGGATTCCGTCCTCCCCTTCGTATTGGCCAAACCCCGTACACGTGTTTCACGTGTGGACGTACGGGGCACTTCGCCAAGGATTGTCCACAGAATCGACAAGGTGGAGGGCAATCATCTTACCAGGGGGCCAACCAACCCCGCAACCCGCCCAAGAAGCTAGCCACCAGACCCGGCAACATCCACCACCTCGCCATCGAGGACGTTCCAGAAGGCGCACCCGTGCTCACGGGTACGTTCTCTATCTTCGATCAACCCGTAGTCATACTCTTTGACTCCGGAGCTTCACACAATGTCATTAGTAAATCTTTTGTCGTTAAAAGTCAATTGCCTGTTATCTCCACAAAAAACCCATATGTGATTAACACTCCAGCCGGGAAAACGGTAACAAATAAATTGGTTCCTGGAATCCCACTTAACCTAGATGGGACCATATATCTTACTTCGTTTCTGATATTAGAGCATCAAAAGCTTGATATCATCTTAGGTATGGCATGGTTGCAGTACCATGGTGCTATTCTTGATATCATTCCTAGAAAGATTTATCTAAACTCTCCACTCCATCGACCCCAAGTTCTCAATCTTAAGAACATCATTCCATTAGAACCATCTATTCTCAATACCGAGGTTATGGAACTAGAGGATATTCCGGTAGTATGTGAATACTCCGACGTATTTCCTGAAGATCTTCCTGGTATGCCCCCAGAGAGAGAGATAGAGTTCAAGATTGAACTTGCACCAGGAACAGTGCCAATTTCAAGACCACCCTACAAGATGGCACCTAAGGAACTTGCAGAACTGAAGGAACAATTAACTGAACTTGAGAGCAAAGGTTTTATTCGTCCAAGTTCATCACCATGGGGTTGTTCTGCACTGTTTGTAGAAAAGAAAGATAAGACCTTGAGGCTGTGTGTAGACTATCGTCCACTTAATGCTGTCACCATCAAGAACAAGTATCCACTACCGCGCATTGATATTCTTTTCGATCAATTAGTGGGTGCTAAAGTGTTTTCGAAGATGGATCTTCGTTCTGGTTATCATCAAATTAGAATCCGACCAGAAGATATATCCAAGACAGCATTCTCAACAAGGTATGGACTGTATGAGTATCTGGTTATGTCCTTCGGATTAACCAACGCCCCGCCTCATTTCATGTATCTCATGAACTCAGTGTTCATGCCGGAATTGGACAAGTTCGTCGTGGTCTTCATTGACGACATACTTGTGTATTCAAAATCCGAAGAAGAACATGCTCAACACTTGCATATTGTGCTTCAGCGATTACGGGACCATCAGTTGTATGCTAAGTTCAGCAAGTGTGAATTCTGGATCAACCAGGTGCCATTTTTAGGGCACATCATTTCAGCAGAAGGTATTGCAGTTGATCCAAGCAAGATCAAGCAAGTCCTCAAATGGGAGTCTCCAAAGTCCGTACATGAAGTCCGAAGTTTCCTGGGTTTAGCAGGATATTACCGGAGGTTTATACCCAGTTTCTCCAAAATAGCTAAACCAATGACAGAACTTCTGAAGAAAGGACAAAAATATGTATGGACTGAGGCATGTGAGGCAGGTTTCAAAGCATTGGTGAAACACCTTACAACGGCACCAGTTTTAGCCCAACCAGACACTACCAAAGCATTTGATGTCTATTGCGATGCATCTGGGATTGGTTTAGGTTGTGTGTTAATGCAAGAGCGAAGAGTGATCGCGTATGGATCGCGACAGCTTCGGAACCACGAGCAGCACTACCCGACTCATGATCTTGAACTGGCTGCTGTGGTGCTAGCATTGAAGATGTGGAGGCATTATCTACTGGGTAATTTAGTACACCTCTACACTGATCACAAAAGTTTGAAATACATCTTCACCCAGAAGGATTTGAATATGCGACAAAGGCGATGGTTAGAATTGATCAAGGATTATGAGATTGAGATCCACTACCATCCAGGCAAGGCGAACGTAGTCGCAGACGCTCTGAGCCGCAAGTCCCATATAAACAATTTTTCCATTACCTCGAGGGAGGGAAAAGAAGAACTAAGTCTCTACTTGGTTCCATATGGGGCGCTCTACAATCTCGCTCTCATTCCTACCATCAGGGAGGATATTATGGCAGCTCAGAAGGCGGACAAGGGGATGTCACATATTCACCAAAGAATAAAGAAGGGGGAGATGAAATGCTTCCGAAGTGACGATGAAGGTACCCTCTGGTTTAACGACCGTATAGTGGTACCCCGAAACATGGAACTTCGGAGGAAGATACTGGATGAAGCTCATTTATCCAAGTATTCCATTCATCCGGGAAGTAACAAAATGTACCAAGATTTAAGAAAGAAGTTCTGGTGGACTCGGATGAAGCGGGAAGTAGCTAAATATGTATCCGAGTGTGATACATGCCGGCGAGTGAAGGCCGACCATATGAAAGCAGCAGGACAGCTTCAACCTTTAAGCATACCAGCTTGGAAATGGGAGGATATCAGCATGGACTTCATTGTTGGGTTGCCTCCCACTCTCCATAAGCACGACTCAATCTGGGTGATCGTTGACCGACTAACTAAGACAGCACACTTCATTCCCGTCAATACCAACTATCGGTCGTCAAAGTACGTGGAATTATATATTGCCAGAATCGTGTGTCTCCACGGAATACCCCACACCATCATCTCAGATCGTGGGGCTGTATTTGTTTCGCGATTCTGGGAGCATCTCCACGCTGCACTGGGGACCAAGTTAATTAGGAGCTCGGCCTATCATCCTCAGACTGATGGTCAAACTGAGCGGGTGAATCAAGTGCTTGAGGACATGCTTCGTGCCTGTGCCATCCACCATGGTAAGAATTGGGATGACCATCTACCATTGGCAGAATTTTCGTACAACAACGGTTACCAGGCTAGCATCCAGATGGCGCCATATGAAGCTCTTTATGGCCGCAAGTGTCGCACACCCTTAAACTGGTGCGAATCAGGTGAACGGGCAGTATACGGCATCGACTTAGTAAATGACGCCGAGGATCGAGTTCGCACTATTCAGGCGAATCTCAAAGCTGCTCAGTCTCGTCAGAAGAGCTACGCGGACAAACGACGTCGACCTCTTCACTTCGAAGTTGGAGATCAAGTTTATCTCCGGGTATCCCCTATGAAGGATATCCATCGCTTCGGGGTAAAAGGGAAGCTAGCTCCCCGCTTTATTGGGCCATTCGCAATAATCGAAAGATGCGGACCTGTGGCATATCAATTGGAGTTACCAACGTCACTTTCCGGGGTCCACAATGTGTTCCACATTTCCCAATTGCGGAAATGCCTTAAGACTCCAGCTGATATCCGCATAGAGGATTTGGAAGCTCTCCAACCAGATCTCACTTATTCCGAGCATCCGACTCAGATCATCGATGAAAAGACTCGCACCACAAGAAGCCGCACCTTGCGTTTCTACAAGATCTTGTGGAGCAACCACAGTGCCGAAGAGGCCACATGGGAAAGCGAGGAGTATCTTAGAACGAACTATCCGAACTTGTTAGCGGCATATGTTCGATAGATCCTTTTTCCTTTACCTTCTTTTATAATCTCGGGACGAGATTCTTTTAAGGGGGGAGGAATGTAAAACCCCACTTTTATGGCATGTTAAGTTCATATGGGTTTTGTGATCAACTATTTTGGATCTCCAATATAGTGGTACACATGGACTATGCCATCCAAAACTTTTCTTGCACTCTTTGTTAGATTCTTTTATCATGGGTATTAGACTTCACCATGAATCCAAATTATATTCTATTCACCTTTTAAGAATAAGAATTTTTGGATAAGGATTAGTAAGCAATACACAATGAAGCCCTAATAAGCTCTAAACCAAATATTCAAATTAAGGGCTCTAAATTTTTCCATGAGCTCCTAAATTTCCCAATAGCATGCTTACAAAGTTTCAAGATTTTAGAAACTCATCTACTATTTTTATTGAGGTGCTTGGCAAATTTGAATCAAATTCGAATCTGAATTTTTAATTCTTCCCCAACTTCTTTAAACATAAGAATTGAGTTCACCATTGTGTTCAGAATAATTCATTTGCCATCTCCACAAAATTTCATGATTTTTGGAGTTGATCTTCTATTTTTAAATGAATTAGTAACTAAACTATGTGGAAAATCACTGGACGGTGGGCCCCACATGTCAGCTCCCCTTTTAAACGGATCAGCTCAACCCCGACACCTCTGCACCGCCGCGCCCCCGCTCGACACCACGCGCGCATGCAGCTCCAGCGAGCTGCCTGCCTGCTCGCCGTGGCTCTATAAAAGGCCGGCCGAAGCTCCTTTTAATCCTCATCCCCGATCGCAGCTCCACTGCCTCGCCACTTTTCTTCCGCCGCGCGCCATCGCCGCCGCTCGCCACTGCTCCGCGGCGTGCCGCCGTTCCGCGCCGTTTCAAGCCTAGCTCCAAAGAGCAAAAAGGTGCGCCTGATCAAACTCTAACTCATGGTACAAACCGTTTCCCTTATCGTTGAAGCCTGAGCAAGTTATTGTTCGTTTCCCCTACGGCCGAAGGTAGATAGCTAGCTATGATTTCATGTCAAATTCCTTTTCGGCAAGCAATCATCCTTTGCAATTACTTAGAGATAGTTTCTATAGGCCCTAGCGATCCTGTCTGAGCAAAAACCTTTAAGGATCATCAAGCAACGGCTCTGAATTTCGAGTTTTACTCGCCGCCGGTGAGAAAACCTCGGTTCACCGTCGAACTCATGATTCCCGGCAACTCACTCCCCTTCTGCGCCCATATCCTTGAACTCCATCATCCCAGAAATGTTTTGGAGCAATTCCCAAGTGATTTGAGCTACTCCTTAGAGAGTTCTATGATGCCCGAGCACTCATCGCCGCCACCGCCGTCGCACGACCTTTTCCGGCGAGTTTCAAGACCCATTGACCTCACCACCGTGCTCAGCGACCCCAAAAACCCCCAGGCGGCAAGTTTCCGCGATTCTGGTGCGTTGGATTGGCCGGCGGCGAGGCTCGCCGGAGAGCACCGCCGCGGGAACCCCGCGCGCCGCCCGCGTCGGGAGGTAGAAGACGACGCGGCGGGTCCCGCGTGTCAGCGGCGGTAAATCCCGTCGGATCGGGTGTGGCCACGGATTTGCTGTGGCTACGCGGTGGAACCCTGTGGCCCCCGTGTGGTTTAAATACTATTGGTTCATTTTAAAACAGTGGGGCCCACGAGTTAAATCAAATTAGGAAATTATTCCAGAATAGGCTCCAATTTAGAAAATCCATAACTTTCTGTAGGATACTCCAAAATTCTTCAAACAAATTTTGTTCGAAAGCTCTCGTGCTCTAGTTTCTGTCAATACCAATTAGGTTCTGTGAAACTCAGAGTTAAATTCTGTAGAAAATAATCTTTCCTAATGCAAATGAAATTTTTCCAGACAAGATATCCACAGGAAAAATCCCCAAAATTCACATAAAATTTATTGTCCTATTCTTGATTATCAGGCAAAATTTGGGAGCCATAGCACCTGTTTAACTCTCTGTATAATTCAATTTCCTTATTCAGTTATTGAATTTTCACAGCTATTAAGTTGCTTTATTAGGTCCCAAAATTTTACAGAGTCTTCCTTTAGTCATTCCCTAGCTCCTGTTAAAGTCTTGGATTTAATCAACCTACTATACTAGTCCTAAATCAGTTACAAACTAAATATTGGTTTAATGTCTAGAAACTCAATCATAAAGTAAATCCAGAAATTCCTACCGAATTAGAAATACAATAACTCCTTCCCCACAGCTTAGAAAATTATGAAAACAAATTTTGCTAAGACCAGAACCACTCCCTCCATCTTGATTATCAACTGTTAGCTAGGTTCGAGCTACAGTTTCCTCTCGGAAATTTTTGGAAGTTGATTTGCTTGCCATACTTTCGGAGACCACAATCTGCTATGATCATCTCCTGTTCTTTGCAAGAGCTTTGATCATATTCCCTAGTATCTACCATCGAAGTTCCAAAGACAATCAAGGTCCCTGTCATATAGTGATCACCATGAATTAAGTTATGGTCTTATAATAAATAAATTTCAAAGTCATTTATATATCCATGTTATCTGCATATCGTATAGTGACCGAAGTCGAGGAGGAGCCAGAAGCCTTGGAAGAGAACCTTCCAATTTTTAACTCAGAACCTGACTTGCAACAAGGCAAGCCCCGGTTTGCATTTAAGTCGTTTATGAGCTTTTGCTTTATCACTATGATGGATAGTATATGAATTGTGCATTACGTTTAGGGTGAATGATACTCCACTTGCATGACCAAAAATCCCAGGGGTTTGTTTGGCACGAGTTACAGTTTGACCTGTAGTAACTGCTTTGCTAATGCATAGGAAATCCGGTAGAAGTCGAGTAGTTGGAATCTACTCGCGAGAGATGTATCTCACAGGATTGGTTGAAAAGAAAATGGTTTAATATAATGAAATTGAGACCGGGCAGGGAATGGATAGGAAGCGGCGAGAATTGAGTCTCGGTTGCATAGCCCTGCCTGTGTCGATTAAGGCCCGTCCGTATGCAGCCCCTTCGGACAAGCTTGAATTGTACCGGCAATATAATGGACATATGGAATCCAATAAACTGATGTAACTTGATAACTGGGGTGTTGAGACCCATTAACTCACCATCGATAGGGGTGGGTTGAGGACAGTAAGGTGTAAATCGGTCGGCAGACACATGAGGTGTTCTGTGCGGAGACCTTCTGTTTGCGGAGGTGAGACGGGCTCAACCTTTGAGTTTCTTGTGAAAGGTGGCCATATACGCCTAGTACTGAAGTGTTATGTAGGTACAGGTGTACTCGCTGACACTTCCGAACGACGTATGTGTCGTGTTGACCGGGTGTGTCTTGATTGCAATCACTGTCCCTCGCAGTAATAGAGTACCACTTGTCTGTCGCAGTCGCGATGTAGTAAATACTAAAGAAGTCAGGAAAGTCATATGATATTGAATTATAATTACTTTGCAACTTTGTTTGATTTAGAAATAGTATAACTAAAGATTTACAATTTCCCCATACTTTAGCTGTAATAGCATTATGTGCTTTGGGCATGTCATATCATCGGTAAAACGTTTCTTGTTTGATTGTGGAGCCCATGATGTGTCGTGCTCAGAGAATGTCATTTGCTACTTAAAACTTGGTTATAAGGATCCACTTGTAGGCGAGTTATTTATGCTATTCCTTACCTATGTTTAGTGTCCCCGTGCATCTGTCTAGTGTGACGGTTAAGTCTTGCTGAGCCTTAAGCTCACGTTTGCAGTTAACGAGTTTTTGCAGGTTACCCTTTTGAGGATGGGTTTGACGATGAGGCAACACCCCCTCCAGGGTGTACAGCCGAGTGGGAACCCTGCACGCCGCCATAGTTTGAGTGTTGCTAGTGCAAAGTATCCCTGGCATGGAAAACTTTGCTTTTTGCATAGCTAGTGCTGAGAGCGTAGCTATGGTATGTATATATTTCTTTACATCTGCTAGTATTGTGAAAACTTCCGCTGTGTATTTAAATAAAAGACGTGGTCTTGTACTTTATTCTGGTTCTATTCTTGTAAACTGTTGGGTGTCGCATCGCACGACACCACCCAATGAGATCCTCGGATGTGTGGATTCCGGTCCCCACAGATGTCGTGAGCGAGTTTCCGTCTACTGAGCTGCGTGCGAAAGCTTTAGGCGATCGAAAAGGTCTCAACAAAATCTACTGTGCTACGGCCGAAAGCTAGCGGCGCTCGGGAGCGGTGCGCGGCGACGTCCAACGGCCGTTCCAGGGCACACCTGCCCTCCAAACTCGCCGCCCCCACCTTAAATCCGACAAAGAACACGAAGGTACTGTTCCCGACGGCGAGTGACGGCCGGAGGTGGTAGTGCGACGCCGGCGGGCGGAGCTAGGTTTTCGGTGAGCTTGACTTGCATCGAAAATGGGTTAAATCACTTGGGAAATAAACAGGGAGCTTCGTGGGAGTATGGGGATGATCAGCATTGATAGGAAACAGATTGAAATGGGTCGCAACATGAAGGTCGACAGTGACCCGAGCCATGAGCAGCGAATCTGGGGAGAACAGCGCGTATGGCATGTATCATCAATGAAACTTCAATCTTATTCTTCCTATGGGTGCACAAAAGACTCCTGAAAATTTTATCAATCAATATTAAACTATAATCGTGCTTGTATTAAAAATTTAACCTCAAACCTAGCTCAGTTCATACACGAAGTTCATCGGAAATATCACTAATACTCGAGCTAGGAGGGATGGCAAGGGCTGAAACATTACGAGCAGATTCTAGGTACTATAGCGCACCTTTTTCCTTAAAGGTCCGAGGTGAGATGATGCTTGCATCGTTGGGGCGTCGAGGGAGCCGAGGGCGGCAAAACAGGGGAGTTCACCGGCGGCCCAAAAATCATCAAGGTCTTTGAAGGGGAGGCTCAAACTGCGAAAGAAATTGATCAAGGAGATGCGCCAAAGGTTTAGGAGTAACCCAGTGCGAATAAATTTGAGCCATACCAATTGTCCTTGCTGGATTTCGAGGAGTAGGTGAAAAAATCGGTTGTTGCAAGAATTCTGCGCCGGGGAGCTCACCAGGGTGAAGTGATCTACTTGAGGGCTGGGAAGATGATAAGGAGGAGCCTTGGGGGGGGGGGGGGGGCTGTAGATAGCTGGAGCCGACTTAAGAAACCAGGGAGAGTGGTGGCGTTTGCATGCCGGGAGGTGGCGCCACGGGAAAAACAGGGGCGAAATTGACCCACTGACCAGTGGGTCCCACCTCTCCCTTCAACTCTATCTTCTCTAGACACTGAAATATCCCACCAACTTGTGTCCAAAAATTCTAGATATTTTATGGTGGACTAAATTGAAGGTGTAGAAATTGATTCTGAGGCCAGATTGTTGATTTGACAAAGTTTCATTTGAATTCAAATTTTAATTTGAATTTGAATTTGAGTTGAATTCAGTGAAGCTGTTGAATTAAATAGCAAACTTGCTGCAAAAATTCTGGAAGTTTGCAGGGAGAGTATTTGGAATCACATAGGGTAAATCATCAAGTTCAAGGGGCCTTCTCACAAGTTGAGGGCTCCCTAAGATTACAAATCGAACACAACCAAGAACACACTCTTAAGATCAACAATGAAAAAATAGGAGTCTGTTACAGAATCAAAACCAAGAGCTCAAACGTGTGGAATTGTGTCTCTCCTTTGATATAAAGTGAATCCTCAAGAATTTGATCTTTCTTGCGTTTGATTGCGTGGAGAGATGTGTTTTCTAATCTCTTGGAGGGTGTGACGGCACATGGAGTCGAGAGATTTGAAAGTTGGGCCGTGCACATCTATTTATATGGAGGTTTCCAAAGGTTACCTTTAGGGTTTCGACTGTCCGGACTGGTCCGTGGTGGAGTCCGGACATGTCCGGTGTGCGGCATGTAGGAATCCCTAAGTTCTCAGGAATATGTGATTTGTCCGACATTGGGCGAACTAGTCCGATTTAGGCAATGGAAAAGTTCAGACTAGTCCGGTCATTATCGGACTAGACCAGCTGTGGTGAACCCTTTAGAGAATTGAGGACATGTCCGTACTTGGAGGACTTGTCTAATTTTAGTCAAATAGGTTATCAGACTACTTCGGATATTATCGGACTTGTCCGGTTTCGTGCAAAGCTGTGAAGTGTTTGGAGACTAGTCCGCACTGGGAAGGACTAGTCTGATTTTAGTCAGAAAGATATCGGAATAGTCCATGGTGATATCGGACTAGTCCGGTCCGTGTGAACTTGGACTATGCACACAAGTCCGCACAGGGAGGACTTGTCCTATTTCGAATAGAGGGATTATCAGACTAGTCATGTGTATATCGGACTAGTCCGGTCCTGCGTAAATTCGTGCAGTGAATGAGTTTTCTTGTGCTTGAGCTCTTAGGGTGTGTTTCTCTAACACACTCCATACACACTGATCTAATCTATTCAGCTCTTGAGCTCTTTTCCATATAGATCCTCATTCTCCTTTCTTTTTGAGCGTTCTTCATAGTATCATTAAAACCTGCACTCATCTCAACAATTTGGTTAGGATCTCATTTGTTTATCATAAATAAACCAAAACCCACAAGGGATGCCTAGATGTACTTTCAATCGCCCCCTTTTTGGTGATTGATGACAACCAATTGAGATTTCACAAAATATGATAAAAATACAGAATTTTCATAAAGTGTGCACATATGAGTTTGCTACAAGTTAAACAATGAAAACATAGGGCATATGTGCACTCTTTATGGTGGGGTGTAAAACTACGTGATGTGAGCAATAATCATGATAAGAATGAAGTGATTGACATGAAAATACCAATATCAAGCATCTATGTCAATTCCAAAGCAAAATCACAAATTTCATAACATAAGCATAAACATAGTCATTCCATCACACCACAATACTAAAGGCAGAGATAACAGAATTAAAGTTTCACAACCCACGAGAGATCCAAAGAGATACACAAATGAAGGTCTCATCTCTCGACCTACAGCTAGGATCTAGTGACTCCCCCTCAATCTCCCCCCCCCCCCCTTTGGCATCAAGACACCAAAAGGAAGGAGAGGAGGGATCTAGTGGCTCATTCCTCACTGCCAGTCCTCTCCTCGTCTTCATCTTCATCTGCAGTTTGGGTAGGAGGAGGAGGAGCGGATCCACTCGAAGTGCCCCCAATGCCAAAGTAAGCAAGCTCGGGGGGAATCAATGGTCCAAGCTTAGTGAAATCAGAGGTTTAATATTCAGAGATAACTGGTGATCAAAGGGGCTTGATCCCCAGCTTCTCGCAAATATGCTTGACATTTTGCTTTATGTATCTCATGTCATCCTTGCCTTCTTCAGCTTATTAATTTTCACTTCGGCCTTCTTACATGAGCCAAAGATGGCTACCAAGTACTTCAATATTCCAATAGGAGACCCTATTTGGGGAGGGGCCCTAGTGGTGGGAGCAGTCCTTTCATCTCCTCGAGCTCTCCTCAGAGCCTCTTCACTGGACACTGGATATGGAGGAGCTAGGACATTGGCTTGGGGGGGGCTTCTGGGGCCTCAAAGGAGCGTGCTCCACATCCTTCACAAACTCGATTCTTGTGACCTTCTCAATCATGAACATAAATTAAGGGGCATAGCCACAAAATCTGTTCGGCATGCAGGAGATGTTTACCATGTCATGCCGAATGTAGTCAAAAACATCAAACACCCTGCTTCTACTTATCACCTTCATCAATGTCCTTAAGTAGCCTTGGACACTTCCTGCATCTCCATATTTTGGTGCTATGGTCTTCCTCAGCACCCTGTTAATAACCATGTTCATGGTCGATGGAGGGGTGTACTTCAGGCTAGTATCATAGAGGAAGTACATCTTATTCTTTCCCAAGACACAGATGTTGTGGATAGTCAGCACATTGTTGTCGATGTCTTCTAGGTGCAGGAGTCTTGCAAAATCATCAAAAGTAATAGTGTACTTAGATCCGTGAGCCATACGAGTCACCCTTTTCTCCTCATAACTAGCAAAGAAACATGTGGCATAGAACTGAGCAAACCTCATCATTCCAATTATATCTGGAGGCAAACATGTCCTTCAGCCCATGCCTAGCTGCAGCTTCCACAACTTCATCAAAGGCACCACAACTCTTTCTCTCAAAGTGATTCCGGTCAATCCACTGGTTGCGGTCCACCAGAGTCTCCATGGTAAGGTACACGAAGCTGTAATAGTCTGCGTGAAATTTGCTCCAAAATCTAGCATCAGCGGCCTTCTTGGACCAGCTCTAGCAATCCACAAATCTGAGCTTGGAAGCCGTATCGCTTCCCTTGCCGTTGAACTTCTCCTTAGAGGGATCCATGTTCCCCTGCCTCGGAGTTGCCATCTTGAGGTGGCTGATTGGACCCAAGGCTATCCCTTTCCCTTTGCCATTAGCTTGGCGAGAGACCGCCGAGCTAGAGCCAGCTGCATCCTTGACTTTGGACGCAGGATTCTTAGCTAGAACCTTGCACCGCACCTGAGGAGGAGAAGGTGCCGGCTCAGAGGGACGCTCTTGCCTCTTTTTCCCTTGGCCCGTCGAGGACCGAAGCAAGGAGTTTTGGTCCAACTCGGCCTCATAATCAGAGATTTCATCATTGGAGCTCGACATTCTCCTGAGAATGGATTACATAATGTAAGGATGACAACTGATGGCAGGGAAGTGCATTGAGGAATGAGAAATTAGGGTTGTGTTTAGTTAAAGATTGGACTTGTCCAGTGTACAGGTATGGACTATTCTGGTGGACCGGACTTGTCCGTACATGGACCGGACTAGTTCGGTGTTCATCACCTCAAACCCTAACAAGACGACCAATGATGATTCCCAATGCAAAACAAGTTCAAGGTAAATGGAATACAGCAAGGAGGCATGTATTAACTGGAAGGAACTAAGCTATTTGGTCAACAACGAAGGAAATCACAATTTCTACGGTTTTGGGACGAAATTTTACCGAAATTTCTCGATTCTCGGAGATGGAGGGGTTGAAGGTGCGGACAAATCCGTGGTCTTCAATCCCTATGCAATGGACATCGATTTCCACCCAAACTCGGAAGGATTTGATGGAGAACGAAGGAAGTCGCCTTGGGAGCAATCGAGCAAGGAGAGAGAGTGTAAGGTGAGTTGTGAGGATGAAGGTGATTAGGTTATGGCGGTGGCTAGGGTTATGGAGTAGAAAAATCGAACTAGTCTGTGGTCCATCGGACTAGTCCGTACTACCAGACACTCTGCGGACTAGTCTGCAATGTGCGGACTAGTTTGGATCACCATAGACTATTCCGTGGTAACCCGAACTGATATGATTAGCCCATTCGTATATATTCGAAGGTTCTTTAAAAGAAAAATAGGGATCAAAACAATCAATTAATCTTGATGAATATGATTAGTAAGCATACAACAATCAAGCAATGACCATAATTCATCAAGATCAAGTAATTGAAATAGTTTATGGAGAAAATTGAGAGAGATGATTTTCACAACACAATCAACATAGTTTGAAGAAGCCCTACGGGTATGCAAGTTTTCAATGCCAGATTCTGAGCATCAAGGATGTTTAGTTTATTTTGGAGCTTGCAAAAACGCTTTTCATCAAGTGGCTTGGTAAATATATCAGCTAGTTGTTTTTCAGTGCTGACGTGGGAAATGGCTATGTCTCCTTTCATTGAGTGGTCTCTCAAAAAGTGATGTTGGATGTCTATATGTTTGGTCCTAGAGTCTCAACGGTGTGATGGTAATCTTAATGGCACTCTCATTATCACAAAGGAGTGGAATACGACTCATATTTTAACTGTAATCCGTTAGAGTTTGTCGCATCCAAAGGAGTTGTGCACAACAACTCTCAGCTGGAACATACTCAGCTTCGGTCGTGGATAAGGCAATGGAATTCTGTTTCTCGGAGGACCAAGAAACTAAGGATCTCCCTAAGAATTGGAAAGTATTGGAGGTACTTTTTCTATCTAATTTGCATCTGGCATAGTGTGCATTGGAATATCCAATGAGATTGAACTTGGAACCTTTAGGATACCAAAGGCCCATGTTGGGTGTATGAACTAAATACCGCAAGGTTCTCTTTACGGCTGTCAAATGACACTCTTTTGCGTTGGCTTGAAACCTTGCACACAAACATACACTCAACATAATGTCTGGCCTAGATGCACATAAGTAAAGTAGGGATCTAATCATGGAGCGATATACCTTTTGATCGACGTTTGGTCCATCTTCATTGAGATCCAAGTCACCATTCGTCGCCATGGGGGTCTTTATAGGCTTCGCCTTGTCCATTCCAAACTTCTTGAGTATGTCTTGAGTATACTTGGTTTGGCTTATGAATGTCCCTTCCTTTTGTTACCTCACTTTGAATCCCAAGAAATATTTCAGCTCTCCCATCATAGACATCTTGAACCTATCTATAATAATCTTATTAAATTCTTCATAAAAGTATTTGTTAGTTGAACCAAAGATAATGTCATCAACATAAATTTTACAAATTAAAATATCATTGTCAAAGTGCTTTGAGAATAACGTATAATCTGCTTTACCAATCTTAAAACCATTTTTAATTAAGAAATCTCTAAGACACTCATACCAAGCTCTAGGAGCTTGTTTCAGGCCGTAGAGATCCTTACGCGATATAAAGACATGGTCGGGGAACTCTTCATCTTCAAATCCGGGGGGTTGCTCCACATACACCTCCTCTTTGATTGGTCCGTTGAGGAAGGTGCTTTTCACATCCATTTGATAGAGCTTGAAATCATGGTGAGTAGCATATGCAAGTAATATTCTAATAGATTCAAGCCTAGCTACAGGAGCAAAGGTTTCAACGAAATCCAAACCTTCGACTTGTCAATACCCTTTTGACACAAGGTGCGCCTTGTTCCTTGTCACCACACTATGTTTGTCTTGTTTGTTGCGGAAGACCCATTTGGTGCCGACGACGTTGAACTTGGGTCTTTCGACGAGTTCCCATACTTTGTTCCGTTTGAAGTTGTTAAGTTCTTCTTGCATCGCCACCACCCAATCTGGATCCTTCAATGCATCCTCTATCCTGCGCGGTTAAAAAAGGGATACAAAGGAGTGATGTTCACGAAAATTAGCTATGCAAGATCTAGATGTTACTCCCTTTTGGATGTCACCGATTATGTTTTCCATTGGGTCATCTCTCTGGACGCACTGGTGTACTCTTTGATGTGGCACTTGAGGTGTTGAATCTTGTACTACTACGTGGTGATATCGGACTAGTCCCGTCTGTATGAACTTGTACTGTGTAGACAAGTCCGCACT
Source organism: Tuctoria greenei (assembly GCA_036927565.1). NCBI lineage: Eukaryota > Viridiplantae > Streptophyta > Magnoliopsida > Poales > Poaceae > Tuctoria > Tuctoria greenei. Next base: position 201,020,363 of record JAYESD010000002.1, read on the forward strand.
TGGAGGACTTGTCCGATTTCGAACAGAGGGATTACCGGACTAGTCCAGTTTATATCGGACTAGTCCGGTCCTGTGTAAATTTGTGCAGTGAATGAGTTTTCTTGTACTTGAGCTTTTGGGGTGTGTTTCTCCAACACACTCAATACACACTGATCTAATCTATTCAGCTCTTGAGCTCTTTTCCATATAGATCCTCATTCTCCTTTTTTTTTTGCGCTTTCTTCATAGTTTCATTAAAACCCGCACTCATCTCAACAATTTGGTTAGGATCTCATTTGTTTGTCATAAATCTACCAAAGCTCACAAGGGATGCCTAGATGCACTTTCAAAAAAGCATCGTACAAAACAGAAAATTCATCAATAGCATCATGTAGTTTCTTATTAAGATCATCACAGTTAGAATGATGCAATTCAATTGTTGATCAGGTAGCATCTTTCATGTTTTTATCATTAAGTGCAGCAAGATCTCTATTATTTTTGTGAGACCTATGCGTGCTGAATACATTGGCAATTAGAATAAAAGTGAAGGCCTACCTTCAAAGTTTTGAATCTTACACCGATACACCATGATACACCCATATACACACTATTCGAACTTGTCTCGGTACATATTGGGAGTAACGTTATCTTCGATAGTTTTGGACTACCCGGACTTTTTAATATGTTTTTTGGGGAATACCATTACTCTTGATGGTTCTGGTTTGCCCGAACCTTTTCCCACGTGAGTTGCACGTGTTTCTCGATTCGGATTGTCCGAAGTTTCAGTCATGTAAGCTGCACGTGAGTCGACATGGTTAATCTTTACAAACGTGTTTTCAGTAGTAACATTTACTCTTTACTTGGTTGGGACCGTCCGAACTTTCGGTCACATTATTTGCATGTGAATTTGGGATTGCAATGTCTGATTTTTTGTGTTTACGTTGCAGCGCCGCTTTTGGTCTATTTGATAGTTTTATTTGCTGAAATAATAGTGCGGCGGATCTGTTTTTAACTAGCAATATTTCAAACTTGATTTTTGGCTTATGGGAAGGTTTGCTTAGTATTCATTTGCTAAGTTTTTGGTGTGTTTTGGTGGTTATGGCTGATATCATTTTGCTATGGTTTGCAATATGCTTATGTGTGACATCCTGGCTCAAGCTTCAATAGGATTGATAGAATAACTCATAACATCAAGGTATACCTTCTTTTCCGGAAGCCCACCACAAAGAACTCAGAGGTTAAGCGTGCTTGGCCTAGAGCAATTTACATATGGGTGACCAACCAGAAAGTTTTCCCAGGGGCATAAAAAAGACTAGTGTTGGTCTATGGGGTTAGTCTATGATCCTAGCGAGTTGCTAAAAGTAACGACCGTCAAGCCTGTATTGGTTGGGGTGTTACAAAATAGTATTAGAGCCGACCCTTGCGGTTTCATGGGTGCGTACACGTCAGGGACGTGGGTACGTACGCATGACGTGTGGGTCCTCTAGGAGGGACACGGTATGGTACATATGCCAGTACTGATCGTATGTACGTGGCCAAGAGGGGACGTTCCTTGCTTGGTAGGTGACCGACGAAGACGTCGGTCCTCTAAGGCGGATTGATTGTGACATCCTGGCTCCAGGTTTAATGGATTGATAGAATAACTCATAACATCAAGGTATACCTTCTTTTTCGGAAGCCCACTCGCAAAGAACTCTGAGGTTAAGCATGCTTGGCCCGGAGCAATTTACGAATGGGTGACCAAACGGGAAGATTTCTCGGGTGCGCACGAGTGAGGACAAAATGCGCAAAAAAGACTAGTGTTGGTCTATGGGGTTAGTCTGTGATCCTATAGAGCGGCCAGAAGAAACAATCGCCAAACTCGTAGTGGTTGGGGTGTTACTTGTGTGACACCCGGTTTAAAAAATGAGCCAAGTGAACACATATGTGTGCCCAGGACGTTCAGCACACATGCACGAGTGCATTCACAAAAGAGTATACAGAAAATTACCACAAAACAAGATTAATTAACCAAATTTTATTACCCAATTCATAATATCCTCGAATACAAGCTCTAATGATTATTAATGACAAGTTCAACTAATGCAGCGGAAATATACTAAAATGAGGAAACTAAGCAAAAGAGTATAGCGCAGCTCCAACACTCCATAGGCAAAGCTGACGGTAGACACGGCCTAGAACTCCTCATTATCGCCCATAAACTCCCAATCCTAACCTGCAAATGTTGGGGGGGGGGATTGCAAGGGTGAGTACATGTCAAACTCACAAAGTGTGGAATGTATGACATGTAGCTAATACAAATGACGAATATAATAATGGCTAAGATCTGAAAAGTACATTAAAACAATTGAAAAGCAACATATTATATGTGTGTGAAATAAACCTATCATAAGCCATGTAATCATCATAATATCAGTTCATATTCATCACCATCATTCATATTCCCGATTTCACCATTACCAATAAATATAATCAATATCAGAATTTAGCTCGCAACAAGCCATAACCATTACCAAACCATAATCATCCCAAAAACCATCCCAATACCAAGTTCTATCTAATCATGGAAGTTGTCCAAGTGCTCATAACCGGGAGCATGGCTATCATGATAGGTTTTTAAACACTCTGCAGAGGCTGTACCGCTTTACCCACGTGTTTGTGATTTCATCACCCGTCGGCGACTAAAGAACCTCCCTTACGCAAATTACGCTTCCTTTGGTGTATGGCCAAGAGATCACAAAATAGCCTTTAAAAAAGGATTACTAGCCTATTTAGACCCCACTGAGGTTTCACCGGTGGCGATGTCTCCAACTGAGCACATCTTCAACCAAGGGCCCCCTCTTGAGCCATTCGGATCCAGGGTAGTCCCACCAATCATCAACAAACCCAATCAAACTACCGCTTCCCCGAGCATCCTTAATGGTCCAAATAGCACTAGCAAAACCCTAATTAATCAGCTACGCCACACCCATACTTAGCCTCGTGGTGGCACTGTTGTCCTGGCTTATTCTAGCATGAACCGGTCCTTAGATCTAAAGAAAGAAAACCACCATAACATCCAACCCATCCACATACCAGGCTTGCATAGATCACCCATTACCATATCATATTAACTAGTTCATATTAATCATAATCTCTTTAATGCATAATTAAATGTGTAGTGTTGTTTTCCTATTCCAATTAATTAAGCAAAGTAAAAAGGATAAAAAGCCCTTCCCGACTCTCTGCCATATATTCCAGGTGACAAGGGTGGCTAAACAAAGCTAGTAAACTTCCTATCATAGGATTCCCTCAAATTCACACAAGCATGCAATTTTGCAAACAAAACACTTATTTCAAAATTGGATCAATATGCTTCAAGGACACTTGCCTTGCTCTTGGGATTGGTTCAAATCAAAGCCTTCAAACTCTTGGTGCTGGAGATCCTCCGCAACACTCTCTAACGCAGATCCGTCTAATCCACACAATATACATACAAGACAAAAAACACGATCAAAGAGTGCACAAATATTACTCAATATGGCATGACATGCATGATTTATGCAAATGCAAGGTGGAATTTGTTAATGAGTTTCTTTTAATGATCACTAGCTAGTTCTAATAGCTTTTAACATGTTTATAAAGGTTTGGAGTTGATTAGGTCTAACTTTTGAATTAATTCGACAAAATTTAACCAGGAAAATCGGACTAGTCTGTTAGGGACCGGACAAGTCCGCACTTCGCGAGATCAGCAGATTAGGGTTTTCTAGATCGATGTGAATTTGGAGATTAGGTGTCGAATTCACGTGAGGAAAAGAAAATAGAAGGTATACAGGGTGTTTAGGACATCAATGAATCAAGGATCTTGGAGGCAACACTTGGATCTTGATGATCTAGGGTTGATGAAGAACTTGATGGTAGATTGTTGATGAAGAACACGAATTTGATGGAGATCTTGATCCTCTTTCATTTCCTCCTCTTCTCCTTGCTCTAGATCTCCTTATCCCTCCTTGATGGCGGCTCTCCACGAGCTAGGGTTTGGGTGTGGTGGAAAAGTGGCAAATAGATGTCAAGCCAAGGGGTGGGGTTGTTTATATATAGGTGTAGGCTAGGGTTAGGTGGATTTCGAGTTTGAGATGCATAGGTGTCGATTTAGAGTGACACATGGGCTCTAAAAGAGTTAGGCACGATGTCCCTAGGCCCACTTAACGTAAAACCCATGAAACAAGTCGTGAAACAAAAGATCAACTAGAAGTCGCGAAATATTGGACAAGTCCGAAAAGGGCTGGACTAGTCTGAAGTTAGTCAGAGAGAAATCGGACAAGTCTAGCACAAAATCGAACAAGTCCAACTTTAGTCTGAGAGGAAAACAGACAAGTCCGTTGGAAAACCGGACTAGTCCGGACAAGTCTATGGACTTAGCAAAATTTCAAGGACTCTTAGAACACCGGATTAGTTTGCATAGGACTAGACAAGTCCGAAAGTGTCCAGAGGCAACAACAGACTAGTCTGCAACAAAAACGGACAAGTCTGATCGAAGTCAGAGAGAAATCGGACTAGTCCGCACTTTATAAAATTTTTAAGTGCGTATTTGTTCCAAATCAATTTTAAACTTATTCCTCTTTATTTGGATTAATGTTAAACATGTATATGAATGTATGCAGGGCATGATGCATGAAAATGAGGGTGTTACGAACCTACCCCCCTTAAAATGAATCTCGCCCTCGGGATTCGACGCGGAAGAGAAGAGATAGGGAAATTCCTTCTTGGTATTATCTTCTAGCTCCCAAGTTGCCGCTGATTCTGTGTGGTGCTTCCATTGAACTTTACACCATCGAATCACCTTGTTCCTTGTGACTCTCTCTTTGGTTTCCAAGATTTTCGCCGGTTGCTCGGCATACGTCAAATCTGCCTCTAATTCCAATCCTTCCATTGGCACTTGTTCTTCCGGTACTCTCAAGCACTTATTGATATACGAAACATGAAACACATCATGGACATCTGAAAGATGAGTTGGCATCTCCAACTTATACGCTACTTCTCCTCTCTTGTCTACAATCTTGAATGGTCCAATATAATGAGGTGCTAGCTTGCCTCTTATGTTAAACCTCTTATGACCTCTCATAGGTGACACCTTGAGGTAAACAAAGTCTCCTATTTCAAAGGCTAATTTCCTTCTCCTATTATCCGCATAGCCCTTTTGTCTTGATTGAGCGACCCTCAAATTTTCACGAATAATATGGACTTGTTTTTCAGCTTCTAGCAACACATCCAGACCAAATACTTGAGTTTCTCCTGTCTCATTCCAGAACAAAGGTGTCCTACACTTCCTTCCATATAGTGCTTCATAAGGTGACATTTTTGAACTTGCTTGGTAACTATTGTTGTACGAAAATTCTGCACATGCCAAGCTCTTGTCCCAACTTTTCCCATGCTTTAAAGCACAAGCTCTTAATATGTCCTCCAAAATCAGATTGTTCCTCTCGATTTGTCCATCAATTTGTGGGTGATATGCCGAACTGAAGTTCAACCTTGTTCCCAATGCTTCATGCAATTTCTGCCAAAATTTGAAGGTAAATTGAGAACCTGTATCCGAGACTATCTTCTTCGATACTCCGTGTCGACACATAATATGCTCCATGTATATTTCGGCCAATTGTGTACCTGTATACTTGGTCTTCATAGGGATGAAAGAGCTGATTTGGTCAACTAATCTACAATTACCCAAACTGAGTCATAACCGGATTGAGTACACCGTAAACCAACTATAAAGTCCATACCGATCTCTTCACACCTCCACTTCAGAATCTTCAATGGTTGCAACAATCTGGCAGGCTTTTGATGTTCTGCCTTAACTCGTTGGCACACATCACACAATGCTATGTATTCTCTATGTCCCTTTTCATGCTAGCCCACCAATACCACGTCTTCAAGTACTTGTACATCTTTTTACAGCCGGGAGGAATTGAGTATGGCGAGTCATGTGCCTCTTTTAATATGGTCTCCCAAATATGCTACACATTAGGCATGACAATCCTTTTTCAAAGCCATAAGGTACCATGTTCATCCTCATCAAATCTGAATTCCCTCCCTTCTTGGGTCCTTTCCTTGATTTCTTGGATTTCCTCATCCTTCTTTTGACCCTCTCGAATTTCTTGTTCCAAGGTCAGATTTAACTCCATCATCTCCATTTCATTTACAAATCCAAGGTTCAACCGTTCAAACTTATTACATAACTCGGATGGCAACTCTTGAACTGTGAGTTGATGACTTACTCCTTTTCTACTCAAATCATCGGCCACTACATTAGCTTTTCTCGTGTGATAATGATTCCCAAATCATAATCCTTGATAAGCTCCAACCATCTTCGTTGCCTTAAATTCAGATCCGTTTGTGTGAAAATATACTTAAGACTCTTGTGATCCGTGTAAATTTCACACCTTTGTCCAACGATATAGTGTCTCCAAATCTTCAATGTGTGTACCACGGCTTCAAGATCCAAATCATGCGTCAGATAATTCTGCTCATGTTTCTTCAATTTGCTTGATGCATAGGAGACCACTTGACCTTCTTGCATCAATAAACATCCAAGTCCTTGTCTTGACGCGACACAATAAATATCAAGACCCTTGCTCACATCCAGCAGTACCAAAACTGGGGCTGTTGTCAACCTCTTCTTCAACTCCTCAAAACTGTTTTTACAAGCTTGAGTCCATTGGAAAGGCTTTCCCTTCATTAGATATTCCGTCATTGGCTTGGCTATCTTGGAAAAGTCCTTGATGAATCGACAGTAATATCCAGCCATTCCAAGAAAACTCCCTATTTCATTGATGTTTTGCGGTGGTTCCCACTTCAACACGTCCCTTACCTTTCCGGGGTCAACCGAAACTCCTCCTCCTGAAATGATATGAACCAAAAACGATACTTCTCTCAACCAAAACTGACATTTTTTGAACTTAGCATATAATTTATTCTCCCTCAATTTCTGCAACGTAAGCCTCAAGTGTTCCTCATGCTCCTTCTCATCCTTTGAGTAGATCATAATGTCATCAATGAACACTACAATGAACTTATCCAAGTACTCCATTAAGACCTTATTCATAAGGTACATAAAGTACGCAGGTGCATTGGTCAATCCAAAGGACATCACAATATACTCATAAGATCCATACCGTGTCCTAAAAGCTGTCTTGGGTATGTCTGATGGTCTAATCTTCATTTAAATGTATACCGACCTCAAATCAATCTTGGAGAAAACACATGCACCCTTCATCTGATCAAACAAGTCCTCTATATGTGGCAAGGTGTACTTGTTCTTAATGGTCACCTCGTTGAGAGCTCAGTAATCTACACACATCCTTTGTGACCCATCCTTGTTGTCCACAAACAGCACGCGCGCTCCCCAAGGTGAAGAACTGGGGCGGATAAAACCATTCTCTAGTTGCTCTTCAATTTGCTTCTTCAGCTCTGCTAATTCCATAGGAGGCATCCTATATGGACTCTTAGCTATAGGTGCAGTTCTAGGTATTATATCAATAACAAACTCAATGTCTCAATTAGGTGGCATACCTGACAACTCATCCAGAAACACATCCAAAAGTTTGCACACCACCGGGATTTCCTCAATTGCGGCACCGTCCATGTGATTCACCTCCAATTGCTTCGGTGCTTGTTGAGATGCTTCAAACTCTACGGTGATCCCTTCCTCATTGGTCAACTTCACCGTCTTTGTGGCACATTCAATGACTCCATTGTGCTTCCTCAACCAGTCCGTACCAAGTATAATGTCCAATCCTTGAAAATCCAAGACTATAAGGTTGGCAAAGAAGTCTACCCCCCTTATTCCAAGGCTTACTTTTGGACATACTACATTTCTCTTCATCTCTCCTCCAGGAGACTTAACCAATAGAGTAAACTTCATATAGGAGATAGGCAAACTATACTTGGCAACATATTTTGATGCAATGAATGAATGCGATGCTCTAGAGTCAAATACCATAGTCGCGGTGTTGGAGTTCGCGAGAAACATACCAATGACCACGTCATCCGCTTGTTGAGCATCCTCTGTAGAGACATGGTTCACGTTGCCACAAACAAAATTATACTGTCCCCGGTTTCCTTGCGGCTGTCCTCCATTAGGTCTTGGGTTTTGCCTCGGCGCATTGCTTCCTTGACCAAGACCTGACTTAGGATATTGATGTGCAAAGTTTCCAGCTTCTCCACAAGTATAGCACTTTCTTGCTCCACCGGGATTATTGGGGCGAGCTTGGTTCTGAACATTTGCACCAGAAAAATTAGCACGAGGTGCAGAAGGCATTGGAGGCCTAGGTGCTTGCATAACGGGGCGCTGCTGCACAAACTAAGCTGGGCGCAATGCACATCCATGGCGATGAGAGGGTGTCGAAGAGTTGTAATATGGCGCATAAGGTGGTGCAAAGCGAGGGCGCACATTACTTCCTTGCTGCAGTCGTTGATATGGCACCTTCCTCTTGTTGTCTTGTTCCATCTCACGAACCTTATTCTCAACCACAATTGCTTTGTCCACAAGATTCTGGAAGTTTGCGTAATCACAATTGAGCAATTGAACTTGGATCTCGTTGTTCAAGCCTCTCATGAACAAATATTGCTTCTGACTGGGCCGGCTCACATCCTCGGGCGCATATCTTGAGAGTTGAGTGAATTTATTGAGTTATTCACCCACACTAGATCTTCCTTTCCTCAAGTTCTCAAATTCTTGCCTCTTCAAGATCATAACTTCTTCCGGCACATAATGAGAATGGAAGCTCTTGTTGAATTCGGCCCAAGTAATTCTCTCCTAGTTCTCATGAGCATTACATAAAGAATCCCACCAATACGCAGCTTCTCCAACCAGTTGATGAGAAGCAAAAACCACTTTCTCCTGGTCACTGCATTAGACAATAGCTAGCTTCCCCTCCACGGACTTGAGCCAATCATCAGCATCCATAGGGTCAGGCGCTTGAGCAATGGTCGGTGGCCTAGTCCTCATAAACTCTCCCAACGGGTTATGAGGAGGTGGGGGTGGCGGTAGAGGCATGTGGGGCTGATTGTTGATGTTGTCAGCCTGCCCCATAGTCTGTATCATGGTCTGCATGAGCTGGTTCTGCATCGCCAAGGGCTGCTCAATGTTGATAGCTCCATGAGCAGGTCCTTGTCCATTGTTGTTCTAAGTGCTCCATTATTTTCCACCTCATCATTGTCATCCCTCTGGTTGCGAGTCCTCACCATCTGAAGAAAAGCAAGTGATAAGAATTTAGAAACATCCCCGACTATATGCATCACGAAATACAAAACTAAACAACTAACTAACCTAGGTGGACATGGCAATGCTAAAGCATCCCAAAATCCTCTATTAAGCACACAAGCCATCAATATATAGCAAACACCACTCCAAGCATAAACACATTGATTCCTGAGTGCTCCTATGTGCTCTAAAGTGTCCATTCTCTCTAGGCTACGTCCTACAGTCAACCTGTGGCTCTGATACCAATTAGTGACACCCGGTTCTGAAAATGAACCAAGTAAATGCATATTTGTGCCCAGGACATTCAACACACACGAGTGCATTCACAGAAGAGTATACAGAAAATTACCACAGAACAAGATTAATTAACCAAATTTTATTACCCAATTCATAATATCCTCGAATACAAGCTCTAATGATTATTAATGACAAGTTCAACTAATGCAGCGGAAATAAACCAAACTGATCAAACTAAGCAAAAGGGTATAGCACAACTCCAACACTTCACAGGCAAAACCGACATTAGATACAACCTAAAACTCTACATTATCGTCATTAAACTCCCAATCCTGACCTGCAACTATTGGGGGGGGGATTGCAAGGGTGAGTACATGTCGTACTCAGCAAATTGAACACAAATTGACTCAAATCAACTCAAACCCTATTCAAACTTGTTAAAAACCATTGTAACTGGTTAGTAAACATTAATAGCAACTCATTAACGAGTTTTACCACATAATTGCATTAATCATGCATGTAGTTGTATATTGAGTAATATATGACCATTTATTGATTGTAATGTTGTTTTGTATGTCTTTTGCGTGGAATAGAAGGTGTTGCTCTAGAGGGTGCTGTTGAGGACCTCCAGCACCAGAACTTTGAGACTTTTGACCCTAATCAAGCTCAAGATCAAAACAAGTGTCCATGATCATTTTGATCTTGTTTTCAAATGTTTTGTTTGCAAAACTACATGCTTGTGTCAAATTGATGGGAAACCCAAGATAGGAGTTTACTAGTCTAGTTTGACCATCCTTGTCGCTTTGGACATGTTGTAGAGTGTCGGGAAGGGCATTATTACATTTTTGCTTCGCTATAATTAATTGGATGGAAAAACAACCAAATGGAATAATTAATTTGACGACTTCCCGCATTGCATTATTCAATCGCCTTTGAGGCTCCCTTGATGGGACACTCTCAGGGTCAATAGGAATATGATGGGTGCATAACGCTGGACTAATTCTCTTGAGATCCTGAAGTGAATATCCCAAAACAGCTCTATTCCTTTCTAACATGGTTATGAGTTTGAGCATTTCATCATCTGAAAGCTTGTCACATATGATGATAGGGGCTTCCAGATCGCCATTTAGAAAGGCATAACATAGTCCTGGAGGTTGAATCTTGAGCTCAACAAGAGGTTTTGGGGAGGGCTCTTCTTTTGGCAATTCAATTTCCTCCTTAAATCCATCCTCCTCTTGGACGAAGTCTTCTTCTTCTTCAATTTGAGGGGGTTCTAAAATTAAAGAGTCGTAACCTCCTCCATTGGTTCATCTTGGATGGGAGATTCTGCAGATGTGTTCTTTGAGCGCAGAATAGGTATGGATAATTTTCTCCCATCAAGATTGATATTGAGGCTTCCTTCCAAAGGAACTTCCATGAGAAATTTCTCTATGGGAATCCCTATCATGATGTCGAAATCTTGGATTTCGAACACGTGAAGATCAAGGAGATCCTCAACATCTTTGTGTCTAACAAACACTTGTTGCAAAACCCCACATCCTTCAGGAATGGTTCCGAATGAGTCTCGAAAGGATTTACGTGTTGGTGCCAATGGCACATCGCCAAGAATGGCGAGAGAACAAGAATCAGAAATGAGATTTGCTCCAATAGTAGGGTTGTATAGGATTCTCATTGGTGTCCCTCTAATAGAACATAAATGGTAGCCAAAGGTGAGGTCATCCGAAGAATTTCGGGTGAATTCATGACTTCAGCTGTCCATTCTCTGCTCAGGATAGAGGTCAACTCCTTGACCGTCTGACGGACGAACACCCCGTCAGGTGGTTCAAGTGGAGTTGATGGCAATGAAATTTTCCTATAGCAACAATACTTTGAGGTATTTCCATAATCTTCAAAAAGCTCTTCCTTGATGTAAAATGGAAATTGCAAGGGTTGAATTTCTTCTACCTTTGTAGTCTCAGGTCGGGAGCGGATTCCTCTGGCAAGGCATGGGGTAAACAAAAATGGGTTCATCCTTGTCCAAGAGCGTATCCTCTGTTCTTGACATGACTTCCTCTTGGGGAGGCTCATTAAGACCCATAATGAAGGAAGAGTTTTCTAGAATTCTGTACAGAAGATCCTTGCCTTCTTTTGGAGTCTTATGGAGGAAAGATCCTCCAGCAGTAATGTCAAGATACAGGGCACACTCTTTGTTCAATCCCATGAAGAAATGTTGAAAAAGCATTGGATCAGGGATTAACAAATCTGGACCAGAATTTTTCAAAAGAGAAAATCCTTCCCAAGATGCACCTATGGATTCCTTCTCCTCTGCTGGAAGCATAGTACTTCCTTTCATAAGGAAACAATTCGGGCAATGGGAAAGAAAGCAAGACAAAATTTGTCTCGTAATTCACTACAATCACCATTTGTCTTCCCAACGTAGTGGTTGTACCATTGTTTGGCTTTTTCCTTGAGGGAAAAAGGAAACAACTTCCACTTGAGAGTTTCCTGTGTCATACCTTTGATTAGAAGGCATGAACACAGTTGTTCGAACTCTCATAGATGGTGGTAAGGGTTTTCACAATCCGTTCCTAAGAAGGATTGTTCCCGAACCATGGCTATAAAGCCAGGGCAAAGTTCATAGCTGGTTGAACAAATAGGTTCTACCGAAGGCGGTGGCTCACAGAACTTTCCCTCCGGAGCAGAGTAAGAAAGAATGGTGGGTTGCTCCATTTATATGGTGGTGGTAAGGTAAGAATAAGAAAGGTAAGATGATAAATAAGGGGGATATGATACGAGGGTGATCTTGGTTCGAAGATTAACAACAAACGTTCCCCGGCAACGGCGCCAAAAATGCTTGTTGGTATTTCTTAACACCACAGAGTTATCCACAAGTGCACGGAAATACCGTTGTAGCACTTCCCCTTAAAGAGTATTCCCAAGGGTATCGAATCCAAAGAACGTGTGTGCTAATCTTTTGAACTAGGTCACCCAAGGACACAAAGTTGTTGGTAGGCAAGGATCGGAGAGGAATTCAAAGTATTGATCCTAATTCAAGGTAGTTCGTAGTAGATTCTTGCTTCGGACACGGGCTTACTCCTAGCAAGACTAGGATGACTCCCGCCAAGATCCTATGGCATAGCCGAACGTGGAGGATTACGAAGGACAAATAGGGCTGGCACCACCTACTGCCTACATCTTCAATCCGTGGGTCTACGAGATATCCACTGATGATTTATAACCTAAGCACCACGCTTACGGTCTAAATCACTACTCTAGTTGTTTCAAACACAAAGCTACAACTAGAGCCTCTAATGAAATAAAGCAGTGAACCCACAAGTAACTACTTGTGCAAACTACTAAGAATAAAAGATCAAACTTGTATTGAATTCACAAAGGCTTACTTGATTGAGTAAAATCTTTGTATGGGTACAAGTGTAGAAGAGGGACTTGACAAGCCCAAGCCTCCTTCTGCTTGACTCTTCACCACACTCTCCTTCTACTTTGGTAGCCTCTAGGACTAATCTAAATCTTTGGAGTGTAGCACTATTCTGAACTTTTGGTGTGTGTGAGAAGTGATGTGAGGAGGTCTATTTATAGGTGGAGAAGGGTCGGTTCCCGCCACAATTTACTCTCGAATCAGTCACCATTGACTCCAGGGAGCCGGGTGAAGCCAACACGTGTCGTTTGACTGAGTTTGGCGCCACGAAGAGGTCGGCTGAACCCCTGGTTCGGCCGACCTGGTCAAGGCTCCGCTCGGGGAGTGCTTCCTCCAAGTGGCTTCCAGGTGGTCCCCCTTGATATATATGGGTGCAACACCGTTGGATCTCCTCGTATTCTTCTGTTTGTGGGCCATTTGATCCATGTGTTGCCATGTGTCATCGCCTGATTCGTTGAAATCCATTTTCATGGATTCATCCCTACATGTTTTGGTATTTTTGGTAATAATTCACCTGCATACAAATAAACACCAACACTTGTGGAATTGGGTTAGTGTATAACCCTACCACTTTGTTTTGTGTTTCTTTTATGCACATTATGAGGTGAATAGACGGTCAAAATATGGTACTTAAGGACCGTCAACACAGGACCAAGCATCAGAGCTTACCAAAGCTAGTAGGACCTAGGACCAGAGCTTACAAAAGCTAGCATGACCTAGCACCGGAGCTTACCAAAGCTAGCAGGACCTAGCACCATAGCTTACCAAAGCGAGTCGGACCTTGCGCCGGACATAGAAAAAACATGTCGCACCTAGCCACAACAAGTGGGATCTAGCCAAAACAAGTCGGACCTAACCAAAACATATCGTACCTAGAGAAAACAAGTTGGACCTTACGTCGGACCTTGCCGGAGCTACCCAAAACAAGTCAGACCTATTGTCGGACCTTGACGGAGCTCGGACCTAGGGTTGGACCTTGTTGAAAAGGGTGTTTTGACAATATTCAAAACTTTTATCGTAATAGCCAATGTATTCAGCACAAATAGGTCTGACAATCTCCCTCTTGATGAATGCATTGGCAACATCACTTAAAATCCGAACGTTGGCTTATTCACATGAAAAGTTTTGAAAATAATTTTCTTCCCATTTTTGAAAATCAAAAATCAAATGAGAATGAAATTTTGAAAACAAATATTTCTCCCCCTATACATATTTCTTCCCCTATCCATATTTCTCCCTCTTTGACAATGTATTTAGAAAGTTTCGAAAAAGAAATTTCAGTAGTTATGAGTATATTATGACATATACATATAAAACAAAGCTCATCCAAGTCATACTATCAAGTAACTTAGACTATCACATCAATGAGATACATAAAGTAGTGTAAGCCATGCTAGAGATCAAGTGTAATTTTCAATTTAAGCAAGTCATGATCTAGAAAACTTAACTATTTCAAAACCTGAAAGCATGACACTTAATGCTGTATTTTTCATTTTTCAATATCATTTAAAGCACAAATTCTAATCATATAACATTTGCAAGAGATTATATGCCGCATCTGCCTTATTCTAACCAACCAAGCCAAGCCTATGTCATTTGACAATACGATGCTTAAGGACATTGTTTTAGTCATACACAACTTCTTCTAAGTTCATATCTAAGAGCAATGATAAGCCATCTCAAAAAAAAAAAGAAGTGCGATGCATGCATATTCTCTTGATCTTTTCTCATTTTTTATTTGATCATAAAAGCTCAACATGTGGATAGTTGATTGATTAATTTTTCATTATTAAAAGCACTTGTGAGTAAGGAACAAGTTCAAAATATCAAGAAAGTTCGATCATGACGAGATTTAGTGTATGTAATTATTCCAATTACTAGTCAGGGCAAAAACTAAGAAATGTATAACATGACTAATGTAGTAAGAACTTCCGGCATGTAAAAGGAATCACAAAGTCATATATGTATGAAATACTATGCTCATATTATTTTAAATTCAGATTCACACATAGACTTCCCAAGATTCAAAACTCTCGCTCAATTTAAGACATGAGGATGCATACCCCTATTTCAATACGAATGAAAGAAAAACGAGTGAAATCCAAAAGTTTTGTAAAAATATCAGCCAATTGTTGTTCGGTATCTACATGGTGAACACAATGTTTCCTTTTTCAACATTATCACGGAGAAAGTGATACATAATGTCAATGTGCTTTGTTCTCGAATGTTGCACGGGGTTTTTATCATTGCAAATGTCACTAGTATTATCACAAAACAGTGGAAATCTTGGTCAGCCCCATAGTTCTTATGTGTTTGAACAATAGAAATAATTTTTGAGCAAGCGCTAGCAGCAGCTACATATTCAGATTTTGCTGTGGATTTTGCAACTGAACTTTGTTTACTGTAAGACCAAGCAACAAGCGAATTACCAAGAAAATGAAAAGCAGCTGAAGTACTTTTCCTATCAATCCTACAACCCCAAAAATCAGCATCCGAATAGACATTCAAAATAATGGTTGAGGAAGAAGAAAGAAAAATGCCAAATTCTTGAGTTCCATGTAAGTACCTGAGAATTCTTTTGATAACTTGACGATGTGAAGCATGTGGGGAAGCTTGAAACCATGCACAAAGACATACGCTGAATTGTATGTCCGGTCTTGATGTCGTGAGGTGCAAAGTGATTCAATCATGATTCGATAATCTTATTGATCGACTAGGTCACCCTCTTCATCAAGTTCAAGTGTCGTTGTTGTACCCATTGGTGTCCGTAGAGGCTTTCTTTTGTCTATGTTGAAGCGCTTGAGAAGGTCTCTTGTATACTTTGTTTGATGCACAAAGGTAAATTCCTTGGTCTGCTTGATTTGCAGCTCCAAAAAGTACGTGAGTTCTCCCATCATATTCATATCAAATTCTAAACTCATCATAGCTGAAAACTTGGACACAGGATCATGAGAAGCACAACCAAAGATAATATCATCCACATACACTTGAACGAATAATGAATCATTGTGATGCTTAAGCACGAAAGAGTTTTATCCACCTTGCCCGTGGTAAACCCCTTTTAAAGTAAGAATGTTTTTAACCTATCATACCATGCTCTAGGGGATTGTTTGAGACCGTACAAGGCTTTGGACAGTTTGTAAACATGATTAGGAAAATCTGGATTTTCAAAACATGGTGGATGCTTGACATAAACTTCCTCATCTATGTAGCCATTAAGAAAAGCACTTTTAACATCCATTTGATATAACTTGAGACCTTTAGATGCATCAAAAGCTAATAAAATTCTTATGGCTTTTAATCTAGCAACAGGAGCAAAAGTTTCACAAAAAATATAGACATTCAATTTGTGTGAAACATTGAGCAATCAACCTAGCCTTATTCCTAAACACAACCCCATCCTCACTTTGTTTATTTTTAAACACCATTTAGTTCCAATTAAAGTGTGACCTTGAGGTGGAGGTACAAGTTTCCAAACATTATTTCTTTCAAATTTTTCTTATTCTTCTTCCATGGAAATAATTCAAGATTCATTAGTGAGTGCGTGTGATATATCTTTGGGTCCAAAAGAAGCAACAAAAGCAAAATGAGCGTAAGAGTTTGGATCGCTATATCTGAACCCTGTAACTCGTTCGTGCAAGCTCCCGAGGAATGTTGTTGGGGATGACTTTTGAGGATTCGAAGGGGAGTAGACACTTCACAAGCTCCTTGTTCTTCATGTTCATCAAAGATCGAAGAACTTGTGGCTCGAGGACGATCTGTACTAGCTGCAATAGTTGTTTGTGATGGTTGTGATGCAAAATCAGCAGCATGACCAACATCAATTGCTTCATAATTTTCGGGCAGTAGCACCACTGGATCGAAGAGCTTCCGCCCACTCTATGGGCCAAGAGGACATCTCCAAACCGGTCAACCGGAGAAACACCCTTCTTTCTGGTGTACGGAGCTGAAGCAATCCTTCCTCCGGAAATCACCTTGGGTTCACTCCGGGTCCGAACCTTCGATGAAGCCGCGCAGGACCAGCTCCGGCGTGAAGACCTAGACCTCCTTGAGGAGGGAAAGTGCCAAGCAGCTGTTCAGAATGCCCGATATCGCCAAGCTCTACGGCGTTATCACCAGCGGCACGTACACAACCGACAGCTCGAGGAAGGCGATCTGGTGCTACGGATAATACAATCCAGAGAAAGGTTAAACAAACTCTCCCCCGGCTGGCAGGGGCCCTTCCGAGTGATTAAAGTATCCCGTCCCGAAAGCGTTCGCTTGGCTACTGAGGATGGGACGCCTCTCCCAAATCCTTGGAACATCGAGCACCTCCGTAAGTCCTACACTTAATACCACGGAGGTGAGTCCTGAGTAACTTGAGATGTATGTTATAGATTCATTGTACAGAGTCGGGTAGTTCCTCCGGGAGAGCCGCCGGACCTTTCCCGAAAGGTTTACAAAGCTCATGCAACGCTTGTCACAGTATTAGGACTAAAAGTGTGGCTAACTACCCTGGGTCAAACGAGAAATGAAACACCCTTAGCCTGGTTCCGTACCCTAAGAGTGTACTTGTTTCCCCTGTACGCCAGACCTATAATGAAAGACATTTTCATGTGAAATAGACTCCACGTGCATTTATTTTGTGCAGGCTCGACATTTTTATTTTTCTCTTTCTTGTCTATAACAAAGACGTGCAATCCTTAAGAAATTTTAGTCCAACCGGTTTATATACGATTCGAGTTGTATTGTCAATTCTTTTGGATTCAAATATTGTTCATGCCCAACTCGCCTAAAAGCCGCCAAGCCAATCTAGGGCTGGAGTGTGCTATCGACTTAGCCTGGTCAAGCACCCTAAGTACGCCACTCTACCTACACCTCGGCAGGCCGAAGTAAGGCGGATCCGTGTACAGTTGGATCTTAAAGAAAAGACAACACATTCGGTTGTATTTAGAATCATGTTTGACTTAAAATCTCCTTGAGAGTCATAAGCCGCGACGAAGTTATAGACAAGAAACAAATTTTACTATTTTTCTTGGCTTAAGTGTGCAGGAAAAATAAAAATTTACGTTGATGGAGAAAAGCCGGAGCTAACTAAGCTCCGAATCCCATAAGTGGGCCAGCCGTCGATGCCGAATTAAAGATGGTGAGAAGACCCTATAAATGGAGTCTGCTACCAACAAACTGAGTGTTGGCAGAGGTCACTGCCGGAGCTACTAAGCTCCGACACCCCGGAGGGTTAACTATCGATGCTCTACACGTTGATAGAGGCTATTGCCGGAGCTACTAAGCTCCGGCGATAGACAATGCCGGAGCTTCTAAGCTCCAACAACCTCAGGGGGCCTTCACTATCGAAGACTTCTACAAGTTCGAAGCAAAAGAGTCTTCAACAATGCACAATATCCTTTTGGTACATGTTCACAATCAAATTGTGTACATGTACCAGGGGGCCAAGTGAAGATAAAAGTGTTGAAGACAAAAAGTGAAATTCGCAAAATTTGGGGATTTCATTTATCTGGAGACAAGAGATTACATCTGGAGACAAGGGATTACAAAATTGAGGAAGAAGAAGAAAAAATACAAGTGAGAATTACAGAGATGGTCCTAGACCCTATGAAAGAATTGGGCGACCCTCTAGGCAACCTCCGATACGCTGGCTCGAGTAGCTTTGCCTTCTTCTTCGACGGGGCCTTCAAGCACCGGGTCCAGAGGAAATTGAGAGTTTCGGCTGGTGTAGCACGTCAGCACATATTCTGCGACGTTCTTCGCCAGGGATTGCCCCTCAACCTCCAGTTGGTCCGCGATGACATCGCCCACCTTGGAGAGCTTGCTACCAGCCGCGCTCAACGCCTGCAGCGCTAGGTCCGGCTCCGGCTCTGGATCATCCGGGCGCACGGGGCTGAAACCCATCGGTGTCAGCGCGTCGTTGGCCTTGCCCAGGAACTCCCAAATCTATAGGGAGTCCGCAGTCCTCAAGCCCTTCATCTCTTCCAGGGATCTCCTGGCCGTCGTCAGTTCGGAATTCTCACGGGCGAGGCACTCAACTTCTTTGGCGTTTTGCTGAATCTTTTCAGCAACCCGCCTTTCGAGTTTTCCGAGCTCCTCCTCCCGGAGGTGGATCTTGTTCCGGCGGTCAACTAGGTCCTTCTCCCTACCCCTCACTTTCTTCTCCCGGGCAACAAGGGCACACTCTTGTTCGTAGAGTTCCTGCCCTCGCACCCTGGTCTTCTCCTCTTCCTCTTGGCAGCGCTCTTCCAATTTCTTGGCGCGCTCCTCGAGGCCCTTGTCAGCCAGAGCCACTTTCTCGGCGAGCTCCTCTTCCCTCCTCAGGACGTCATCCCGCAGCTATAGGAGTTTCTGCTCTTCATCCTCGAGCCGTTTCACCCTCTCTTCAAGTGCCTCTCGGCGCTTGATGAGTGCGGTGTTAATGGCCTCAAGCTGTTCGTGGCGTGCATCGGCCGCGTTATTGGCAGCTTTGGCCTGATCGTAGATCTCCCAGGATTGAGCGTCGAGTGCGTGAGTCATACTCTCCCTCTCATCCAGTAACTTGCCCCAGTACTTCAGGCGGATCTTCTCCCGCTTGATCCATTCCTTGTCATCCGCTAGCCTCGACTGCGCCAGATTGGTCTCGAAGTAGAGCCGGTTATGCCACCGCCTAAGGGTTTGGCGCTCCTCTTCAAGAGCCTTGCTGTCGTGGAAGAAGGCCAGTTGGACTTGACGCAGACTGGAACATGCGTTGTCAATGGATAGCGACAATGGGATTGGTTCCGGACCTGCTGGGGTCTCCTCCGCTGGTTCCAGCGGATCTTCGGATACCAAAATTGGGTCCCACTCTACAAGAGTGGTTCCCTGGGTTTCCAAGGCACTAGGGCCGTCCTCCGGGATGGCCTCAGTCGCCATCGAAGAAGGCCCCACCGCCAAGTCTTCGTTCACCCCCTCGGGCAGGGGGCCAGCGACTTCGCTTGGGCACTCCGGCTCGGCCGCAGGTACCTCCGATGTCGTCACTTCCGGAGCAAGAGCCGCTACTGGCTCCGGTCTGGGTAGCTCTTCCGAGGGAGGCTCGGGCTCCGTCACCTCTTCAACAACCGCTCAGGAGCCGGAAGGTCTTCAACTTCGACCGGCCCTGTGACCGGAACTCCAACAATGACCGGCTCAGTAGCCGCTGCTTCGGAGGTAGCCGGCCCAACTACCGGAACTACCTCAGTTTCCGGCTCGCATGCCGGGGCTTCAGTCACCTCCGGCTCAACCGCCGGGGCATCGACACTTACCGGCTCAGAGGCCGGGATTACTACTTCCTCCGGCTCAACAGCCGGAGCTTCCATCATTGCAGCACCAAGACCCGGAGCTTCAACCTCTGAGACAGGAGCCGCTGGCGCATCTTCACTCCCGTGGTCCGGCGCTACCACGAGAACTTCAGGGGATGAGTCGAGGGCCATGACCACGACAGCCGGCGCCGGAGCTGTCGTAGCTTCAGCAACAACTTGGGGCGGCACCGGGACAGGAGCAGAAGCTCCCACCCTCACGGCCTCAGACACTGTGGCTGAGGGTGGAGCCTCACTCCCTTTCTTGGGGACGCTGCAGATGATGAACAAAGAAAATTAACAAACAGTTGCTAAGATTAAAATAATTGCCCAAGGTAGAAGTTAAAAATTACCTTTGGAGGCTTCCGCACCAGCTTGCGCGGAACCTTTTTCCCGGGCGTTCTGGGCTGGCCATAGTCGGTGTAGAAGCTCCGGAAGGCCCCCCAGAACTTGTCACGGCCACGGGCGTTTCCCGGGTCGAGGCCCTCCTTGATCGGGAAGAACCCCTGGACCTGGAGGCCTCCACCGGCCCAGGTGCAGGAGTCGAGCGCCCGGAGCTAACACCCCGGGAGGATCTCACTGCGGGAACAGACGCGCTCCGGGAGGACCCCACTACAGGAACGGTCTCGTTCTGGGAGGACCCCATTATGGGGACAGTCGCCGCGGTGGTAGAAGACCTTCCCCTCTGGGGAGAAGGAACCGAGGCGGAAGTAGCGGGCCTAACGGATCTTCCATTGGCATGCTGCAGCTTCCTCTTACGGCTCTCGGGTTCGTCCGCCAGCTCCTTGCCTTTGCCGACAACCTCAACCCTCAGCTTTGGGGCAGGAACAGAGCCATCTTCGGGCATTTCAGGGATCGCCACCCGGGTGGTTGATCTTCTCTCGATGACACCAAGGTCGTCAAGTACGGGCATCTTTCGCCGGAGCTCCCTGCTGAACTCCACTTCCACGTTCAGAGGGAGGAAGGCCGACGGGGGAGTCAAGTCATCGCCGTCGACGTCGATGCCGTGCTGGAATCTCTTGAGGTGGAACTCTAAGGTTTTTCCCACCATGTTGGACTTCAACCCGGTCTCAAACCGGTCGTCGTCCATCACGCTGTTGAGGGCCCAAGCGAGCTTCTCCCTCCTCTTCAGCGGCGCCCACCTATTGACCAGGAAATTGCAAAATACCGCCTGAGGAGTCAATCCTCCCACCACGCAATGGCGAATCCTGGTGAGCAGGATCGAAGGCGTCCGCTAGCACCGGAGCTTCACTCCAGATCGTTGTGTCAATGTTGGGGAGGCCTTCGGGCAGCTCCAGCTTCTCGTGCTCCTCCACCCGGATGACTATCCAGTCCTTCTTCCAGTCGTCCCACTTCCCAGAAGGGAATGACCGGAGGTACTTGAATGGGCACTTCTTGCGCTTCACGAAGTAGTAGAAGCCAAGGTACTCATTGCTCCTACCGGTGGTATGGTCGGTGAAGAAGGTCCGGAAGAGCTCAATGCAGGGGGGAATGCCCACCCACATCTCGCAGAAGTGGACAAAAATAGACACAAGGATGATGGAGTGAGGGCCAAGGTGGTATAACTGCAGACCATAGAAGTCTAGCAGCATCAAGAAATAGGAAGAAAAATGCGGGATCAACCCCACCATGGCATACGAGGAAAAGTACACCATTTCGCCGGCGTGCTCCTTCTCGAAGGGGAGCTCTCCGCCGACAGGGACTGAGTGGTTGAAGAAGTCCGAGGACCACCCCATGAGGGCCCGGACCTTCTTCAAATTACCGTCGGTCTTCAAACGACTCTCTCGGAGACCCAACTCCATCGCAGCACAACTAGGCAAGAGAAGAAAAGCTAAGCACAAGTTGGGAGTTTCATCGCAAGAACAGATGAGAGGCGTAAAGAACTCCCGATGGAGCGCACTTTCCTTCTTAAGTAAGCCCTCGCGACGCTCGGATGGAAACTGCAAGGAAGTCGAAGGTACCATTCAAAAATTTCACCCAGCCGATGACAAGCGGGCCCGGGACCACCCCGACGATCAAGTCGAGGTTCTTACCCAGGCGAACGGTTGTCATCAAGAGACGGGAAGCCCAAAGGCGGCAGCCTGACAAGGCGCGCGGAACCGATACGGTTTTCGTATCGGGAACCGGCGACCATCAATTGCGTGAGATCCGCACGCCAAAGATCTCATCTGCCGCACGCGGGATACGCCACGTGGTGAGGATTTAATTCCAAGTCCTTGCCAACGGCACCCTCAAAGACCCTTGAAGACTCAGTTCAAAGGTCGCGAATATGGACCCACCTCCGGCGGAATGACTTCCCCGGAGGTAGGTCCAGGGGGCCACTGTCGGTATCCTAGAAACCGTACACCCCTTGAGGTTATAAAGATCTTAAAGGAAAATCATCTACTTGGTTTGAAGACCCTCGAAGGCCCACATGTCAGACATAACCGGACCCGCTTCTCCAACATGGTTAATCCCTGGGTCGCCACGTGTACTACCAAACCGGAGCTACCGCCCACAAGGGGGAAGCTCCGGACCATGTACCGAAATGGCACCCCCGGACTTAGCCCCTGACTGAGAGAAGATCCGGACATGACACGTGCCGGGAAGTCCCGGAGCTACCTGTTTCCCACAGCAAGCTCCAGAACTGCCACGTGTCCGATCGTCAGATCTTCAGCTTCTAACCTCCGGAAGACCCCGCAACGGCTCCAGATCTTCAAAGGAGAACCAAGGACTTCAAGACCCGATTAAGTGTCATTAATGCCATATTAATGACACTTAAACGGACAATCTTAACACCAGTAATGGTGCTGTCAAAGCCCGTTACAGGAACATTAAGAGAATTAAACGTGTATCGATACTAGTAACCGCCGGGGCCACATGCCGGGCCAGGCTAACCTGTAACGGCCTGCCCTTGTACTATAAAAGGACAGGCCGACGATACACACACACACGCGCCTCATACGCTCATCACAAGCTCATACTGCTAATACAACACCAACAGACCCGTGGAGTAGGGTATTACGCTCAGGCGGCCCGAACCACGTAAATTCTTGTGTCTCCTGTGTCAATTCTTATTCACCTTCTTGAATCTTCGCGCGCCCACACCGAACATCAAACTCCCCTATCACTTTGATAGTGTAGGGAGATCTGCCGGTTCCAAACCACCGACAGTACTACCGGATGAGAGCAAGAGTTTTGATATTTATTGCGACGCAACGAGACAAGGACTTTGATGTGTATTGATGCAAGAAGGTCAAGTGGTCGCCTATGCATCAAGACAATTGAAGAAACATGAGCAGAATTACCCCACGCACGATTTGGAACTTGTGGCCGTGGTACACGCATTGAAGATTTGGAGACACTATATTCTTGGACATAGGTGTGAAATTTATACGGATCATAAGAGTTTAAAGTATATTTTCACACAAACGGATCTGAACTTGAGGCAACGGAGATGGTTGGAGCTCATCAAAGATTATGATTTGGGAATCAATTATCATCCAGGAAAAGCCAATGTTGTGGCCGAAGCTTTGAGTAGAAAAGGAGTAAGTCATCAACTCACAGTTCGAGAGTTACCATCCGAGTTATGTAAGGAGTTTGAAAGGTTGAACCTCAGATTTGTAAATGAGATGGAGATGATGGAGTTAAACCCAACCTTGGAGCAAGAAAATCGAGAGGCACAAACCGAAGATGAAGAGATCAAGGAAATCAAGGATAGGACCAAAGAAGGGAGAGAATTCAGATTTGATGAAGACAAACATGGTACCTTATGGCTTGAAAAGAGAATCGTTGTGCCTAATGTGAAGCATATTCGGGAGACGATATTAAAAGAGGCACATGACTCACCTTACTCAATTCATCCCGGTTGTACGAAGATGTACAAAGACATAAGACTAGCTATTGGTGGGATAGCATGAAGAAGGACATAGCTCAATATGTGGCATTGTGTGATGTGTGTCAACGAGTCAAGGCGGAACATCAAAGGCAAGTTGGATTATTGCAACCATTGAATATCCCAAAATGGAAGTGGGAAGAAATCGGTATGGACTTCATAGTTGGGTTATCGCGTACTCAGTCCGGGTATGACTCAATTTGGGTAATTGTGGATCGCTTAACCATGTTAGCTCATCTTGTCCCTGTGAAGACCAAATATACAGCTGCACAATCTGCCTAAATATACATGGAGCATATTATGTGTCGACACGGAGTACCGAAGAAGATAGTCTCCGATAGGGATTCTCAATTCACCTCCAGATTTTGGCAAAAGTTGCATTAAGCTTCGGGAACGAGGTTGAATTTTAGTTCAGCATATCATACTCAAACGGATGGACAAACCGAGAGGACCAATCAGATTTTGGAGGACATGTTAAGAGCTTGTGCTTTGAAGCATGGGAAAAGTTGGGACAAAAGCTTGCCATACGCAGAATTTTCATACAACAATAGTTACCAAGCAAGCTTGAAAATGTCACCATACGAAACGCTTTATGGGAGGAAGTGTAGGACACCTTTATTCTGGAATGAGGCAAGAGAAACTCAAGTATTTGGTCCGGATGTGTTGCAAGAAGCCGAAAAGCAAGTCCAAATAATTCGTGAAAACTTGAGGGCTGCCCAATCTAGGCAAAAAGGATATGTGGACAATAGGAGAAGGAAATTAACCTTTGAAGTGGGAGATTTTGTTTACCTCAAGGTGTCGCCGATGAGAGGTCATAAGAGGTTTAACATAAGAGGCAAGCTCGCACCTCGCTACATTGGACCATTCAAGATTTTGGACAAAAGAGGAGAAGTAGCATATAAGTTGGAGATGCCAGCTCATCTTTCAGACGTACACGATGCCTTTCATGTTTCCCAGCTCAAGAAGTGTTTGAGAGTATCGGAAGAATAAGTGCCAATGGAAGAATTGGAACCAGAGGAAGATTTGACTTATGCCGAACAACCGGTCAAAATCTTGGAAACTAAGGAGAGGGTCACAAGGAACAAGGTTATTAGATGGTGTAAAGTTCAATGGAAGCACCACACAGAAAAAGAAGCGACGTGAGAATTAGAGGATGATCTCAAGAAGGAATTTCCCTAACTCTTCTCTTTCGCGATGAATCTCGAGGGCGAGATTCATTTTAAGGGGGGTAGGTTTGTAACACCCTCATTTTCATGCATCATGCATTGCATACACTCATATACATGTTTAACATTGACCCACAACAAGAGGAACGAGTTTAAAATTTGGAGCATTTAAAATTGATTTGGAACAAAACCGCACTTAAAATGCAGGAAAGTGCGGACTAGTCCGATTTTCCTGGTTAAATTGGGTTGAATTGATTCTAAAATTTGATCTAATCACATCCAAACCTGTATAAACTTGTTAAAAGCTATTAGAACTAGTTAGTTATCATTAAAAGCAATCAATTAACAAGTTATACCTTGCATTTGCATTAATCATGCATGTCATGTCATATTATGTAATATTTGTGCACTCTTTATTGTGTTTCTTGTCTTGTATGTTTATTGTGTGGATTAGACGTATTTGCGCTAGAGAGTGCCGCGGAGGATCTACAGTACCATGAGTTTGAAGGCTTTGACCCTAATCAACCGCAAGAGTAAGGCAAGTGTCCTTGAAGCATATTGATCCTATTTTAAAATAAATGTTTTGTTTGCAAAACTGCATGCTTGTGTCAATTTGATGGGAATCCTATGGTAGGAAGTTTACTAGTGTTGTTTGACCACCCTTGTCGCCTGGAATTTATGGTAGAGAGTCGGGAAGGACTTTTTACCTTTTTGCTTCGCTTAATTAATTGGGATGGGAAAACAATACTACACATTAATGTTGTATTTATGAGATTGTAATTAACATGAACTGGTCAATATGATGTGGTAATGGGTGATCTAAGCAAGCCGGTATGCGGATGGGTTGAATGTCATAGTGGTTTGCTTGCTTTAGATCTAAGGACCGGTTCATGCGAGAATAAGCCAGGACTACAGTGCCACCACGAGGCCAAGTATGGGTGCGGCGTAGATGATTAATTAGGGCTTTTCCAATGCTATTTGGACCATTAAGGATGCTCATGGAAGGGGTAGTCGGATTGGGTTTGTTGATGATTGGTGGGACTACCCTGTGATCCGAATGGCTCAAGAGGGGGCCCTTGGTTGAAGATGTGCTCTGTAGGAGACATCGCCATCGGTGAAACCTCAGTGGGGTCTAAATAGGCTTGTAATACCTTTGTAAAGGCTATTTTGTCATCTCTTGGCCACACACCGACGGAAGTGTGAGACAGTATAATAGAGGTTCTAGTCATCGAAAGGTGATGAAATCATGAACACGTGGGTAAAGCGGTACAACCTTTGTAGAGTGTGTCTAATAAAACTATCATGATAGCCGTACTCTCGGTTATGAGCACCTGGACAACTTCCATGATTAGAGGGAACTTGGTATAATGGTTATGGCTGGTAATGGTATGGTTGGTAATGGTTATGGCTGGTTATGGATTAATTTCTGGTATTGAATTTGGTTATTGGCAATGGTGAAATCTGAAATTACTGATGATGGTAATGAATTCAGACTGTTATTATGATATTACTTATGGTTATGATGGGTTTACTTCACATACATAATACATATTGCTTTTCAAATGTTTTAATGTACTTTTCAGCACTTAACCATTATTATTGTCGTCATTTGAATAAGCCACATGTCATATTTTCCACACTTGCTGAGTACGACATGTACTCACTCTTGCAATCCCCCCCCCCAACAGTTGCAGGTCAGGATTGGGAGTTTAATGGCGATAATGCGGAGTTCTAGGCCGTGTCTACCGTCATCTTGCATGTGGTGTTGATTGGAGCTGCGCTATACCCTATTGCTTATGCTGCCTAGCTGTTTAGTTTGCTTAATTAGAGTATTTACGCTGCATTAGTTGAACTTGTCATAAATATTCATTAGAGGTTGTATTCGAGGATAATATGGTTTGTGTAATAAAACTGGGTTAATTAATCTTGTCTTGTCGTAATTTTCTGTATACTCTTTTGTGAATGCACTCGTGTATGTGTGTTGAACATCCTGGGCACACATATGCTTTAGCTTGGTTCTTTTTTGGAACCGGGCATCACAAGTGCGATGCATGCATATTCTCTTGATCTTTTCTCAATTTATATTTGTTCATAAAAACTGAACATGTGAGTTGATTACTTGATGAATTCTTTATGATTAAAAGCACTTGTGAGCATGCAACAACTTCAAAACACCAATAAAGTTCGACCATGACCAGATTTAGTGTAACTAATTATTCCAATTACTAGACATGGCAAAAACTACAAAATGTATAACACAAGTGATGTAGTAAGAACTTTCAGCATGTAAAAGGAATCACAAAGTCATATATGTATGAAATAGTATGCTCATATTATTTTAATTCAGATTCACACATAGACTTCTCATGTTTCAAAACTCCCCCTAAATTTAAGCCTTGTGGATGCATAACCACTATTTCACTACAAATGTATAAAAAACGAGTGAAATCCAAAGGATTTGTGAAAATGTCAGTCAATTGTTGTTGGGTATCCACATGGTGAAGAACAATTGTACCTTTTTTCAACATTATCACGGAGAAAGTGATACCTAATATCAATGTGCTTAGTTCAAGAATATTGCACGGGGTTTTTAGCAATGCAAATGGCACTAGTTTTATCACAAAACTGTGGAACACTATCTAGATCAATCCCATAGTCCTTAAGTGTTTGAACAATCCAAAGAATTTGTGAACAAGCGCTAGCAGCAGCTACATATTTAGATTCCACTGTGGATTGTGCAACTGAGTTTTGTTTTCTAGAGGACCAAGCAACAAGTGAATTACCATGAAAATGACAAGCACCGGAAGTACTTTTCCTATCAATCCTACAACCCCCAAAATCAGCATCCGAAAAAGGTTTCAAAGTAACGATTGAGGAAGAAGGAAGAGAAATTCCAAATTCTTGGGTTCCATGTATGTACCTGATGTAAAACCCCACTTTTATGGCATGTGAATTCAGTTATGAGTTTTGTGATCAACTATATTAAAGATCCAATATAGTGGTACACATGAACTTAATACCATCCAAACCTTTCTTGCACTCATGGTTAAATTTTATTAACATGAGTATTGGACTTCACCACTAATTCTAGAATGATTCTATTCCCCCCTCTTCAAATTTTAGAATTATTTGGATGAAGTTTATTAAGGCGATTTAAAGTGCAGTACTAATTGGCCCTGCCAAAAATATTCAAATTAGAGGCTCTAAATTTTTCGTGGACCTTCTAATATTCACAATAGCTTGCTTGCAAAATTTCAAGGTTTTAGGAACTCATTTTCTATTTTATTTGAGGCGCTTAGCAAATTTGAATCAAATTCAAATCTGAATTTTAAATTCTTTTCCAACTTCTTTGAACATAAGATTTGAGCTCACCATTGTGTTTAGAATAATTCATTTACAATCTCTACAAAATTTCATGATTTTTGGAGTTGATCTTCTATTTTTAAATGAATTTTTAACTTTACTGTTGGAGTCTGACTGACCTGTGAGCCCCACCGGTCAGCCTCTGCTGAACGGATCAGCTCGGCCGCCTGCCATCTCTGCACCGGCGCTCGCCCGCTCGACAGCGCGCGCATGCAAGCTCCAGCAAGCTGCTTGCTTGCTTGCTTGCTGCAGTGCTATAAAAGGCCGGCCGCCGCTCCGATATTTTCCCTTCCCCGATCAGTGGTTCCCCCTCTCGCGATTTCTTCTCCGCCGCGTGCCATCGTCGTCGCTCGCCTCTGCTCCGTGGTGCGCCGCCGTCTCGAGCAGTTTCAAGCCACGATCCCAAAAGCTTAAAGGTGCGCCTAGTCGAGCTCTAACTCGCGGTGCAAACCGTTTCCCTTTTCATTGAGAAATGAGCAAGTTATGGTTCTTCTTCTTCTTTCCGGTCGACGTGAGGAAGCTCGCTCGGTATCCGTTTCAATTCCATTTCGACAAGTAAATATTCTTTGCAATTGCTTAGAGATATTCTATCGGTCCTAGCGCTCCTACCTGAGCAAAAACCTCTAAAAGTTATCGAGCAACGGCCGAGGAAATCGAGTTTTGCTCGCCGCCGGTGAGGAAACCTCGGTTCGCCGTCGAGCTCATAGTTTCTGATTGTTTCCTCCTCTCCCACATCCAGTTCCTTGATCTGCATTGTCCCAGGAAGGTTTTGAAGAAGATCCCGAGTGGTTTGAGCTACTCTGGAGCAAGTTCCAGGTTGCCCGAGTGCTCACCGCCGCCGCCGCCGTGGCACGGCCATTTCCGGCGAGTTTCTGGTCCCATCGACTTCACCGTCGTGCTCAGCGACTCCAAAAACCCCCAGGCGGCGAGTTTGAGCGAGTTTGGCCCGTCAGTTTAACCAGCTGCGAGCTCGCCGGCGAGTGACCGCTGCGGGCGCCGCCTCGCGCAGGCGTTGGCCCAAGGTGGAAGACAACCCCATAGGGCCCCACCTGCCAGTAGCTGCGGGATCACGGTGCGGTTGGGATTCCGTGCGGATGCGTGCGAATAAATTTGTGGACCGCGATGTTGCATTGGCCAGAGAACGCCACGTGGCCCATGGGACCCACCCGATTGAATTTGAATTCTGGCGCCGATATGTTATTAAATTAATTCCAGAAAATTGTTCAAATTTCTAAATTGAATATCTCTCTGTAGACTGCTCCAAAAATCTTCAAACAAATTTGTTTGAAAGCACTTGAGCCTAGTTTCTGTCAGTACCAATTAGGTTCTGTGAAACGCAAAGTTAAATTCTGTAGAAAATAATCTTTCCAAATGCAAATACAATTTTTCCAGACAAGATATTCACTGGAAAGATCCCCAAAATTCACATAAAATATAGTGTCCTATTCTTGACTACCGGAAAAAGTTTGGGAGCCAGTGCACCTTTTTAACTCTCTGTATAGGTCAATAACCTTTTTCAGTTATTGAATTTTCACAGATGTTCAGTTGCTTTACTATATCTCAAATTTCGACTGAGTTTTCCTTTCGTCATACTCTAGTTCCTGTAAAAATCTTGGATTTAATTGACCTACCATCCTAGTCCTATTTCAGTCACAAACTGAATATTGAGTAAAAGGTTAAAAATTGAATTACAAGATAATTCCAGAAATTCTTGCCAACTTAGAAATTCAATAACTCCTTCACCCAAGCTTAGAAATTTAGGAAACAAATTTTGCTAGAACTAGGACAATTTCCTCTATATTAATTATCACCTGTTAGCTATGTTCAATCTACAGTTTCCTCTCTAGAATTTTTCGGAAGTTGATTGCTTGCCATAATTTTGGAGACCACAATCTATTTTGATCATCTACTGTTCTCTGCAAGAGCTTCTATCATAGTCCCTAATACCTACCTTCAAAGTTCCAAAGCCCATTAAGTCATTATCACATAATGGTCACCATAAATTAAATCATGGTATTGGTAATAATTATTTTTCAAAGTCATTCATATACGTATTCTATGCAGATCGTATAGTGACCTTAAGTCGAGGAGGAGCCAGAAGCCTTGGAAGAGCACCTCTCAAATATTAACTCAGACTCTGACCTGCAACAAGGCAAGCCCCGATTTGCATTTAAGTCATTTATAAAATTTTACTTTATCACTATGATGAGTAGTCTATGTGTCGGTATCCTAGAAGCCGTACACCCCTTGAGGTTATAAAGATCTTAAAGGAAAATCATCTACTTGGTTTTAAGACCCTCGAAGGCCCACATGTCAGACATAACCGGACCCGCTTCTCCAACATGGTTAATCCCTGGGTCGCCACGTGTACTACCAAACCGGAGCTACCGCCCAGAAGGGGGAAGCTCCAGACCATGTACCGAAATGGCACCCCCGGACTTAGCCCCTGACCGAGAGAAGCCCCGGACCTGACACGTGTCGGGTAGTCCTGGAGCTACCTGTTTCCCACAGCAAGCTCCGGAACTGCCACGTGTCCGATCATCGGATCTTCAGCTTCTATCCTCCGGAAGACCCTGCAACGGCTCCGGATCTTCAAAGGAGAACCAAGGACTTCAAGACCCGATTAAGTGTCATTAATGCCATATTAATGACACTTAAACGGACGATCTTAACACCAGTAACGGTGTTGTCAAAGCCCGTTACAGGATCATTAAGAGAAATTAAACGTGTATCAATACTAGTAAGCGCCGGGGCCACATGTCGGGCCAGGCTAACCTGTAACGGCCTGCCCTTGTACTATAAAAGGACAGGCCGACGATACACACACACATGCAACTCATATGCTCATCACAAGCTCATACTGCTAATACAACACCAACACACTCGTGGAGTAGGGTATTACGCTCAGGCGGCCCAAACCACGTAAATTCTTGTGTCTCCTGTGTCAATTCTTATTCACCTTCTTGAATCTCCGTGCGCCCACACCGAACATCAAACTCCCCTATCACTTTGATAGTGTAGGGAGATCTGCCGGTTCCAAACCACCGACAGTTGGCGCGCCAGGTAGGGGCGCCTCAGATTTTGAGAATGCTGAATTCTGCTGCTGGATCATCCAACGGCCAACCTGCTGCTCAGGCTGTTGGAGGCAATCTCTCCAATAGGCAGCCACCAGCAGGAGCCTCAGCACCAGCAGGAGTCATACTACGACCACCACCATCTCCTCCAGCAAATAGTGCTGGGCAGCGTGATGGTGCGCCGGCGTCAATCACTGCGTCGGCAAATCACGACAATCCGGAACACGCGCTTCATGCAGCGCGTGCTCTTCTCCAACGCCCACCACCTCCGGATGCATCTCGGGATGCACTGGAGCAGTGGAGGGCCAATGTGGAGCATTTGGTTGCAGCAGCAGCCGAACGCCTCAGCAACCAGGGTCCTCCTCCTTCAGGAAGAGCCCCGTCGCAGCGGCGGACTTTGTCTGGAAGACTTGGTCCGCATGTCTCCAATAGTAGGAGACGTGCTGCGTCACAACAAGTGACGTCGTTGCCCTCCAGGGCTCGACGCACTCACACGGTATCCAGGCTTTTGACTCACGACCTCTGGGCGGAGCTTGATCGCCGATACCGCCAGCAGGACGGCCGAGTCCATATTGAGCGTGCCCGTGAAAGAAGGGAAGCTCAGGACCTTTCTACTCCTGAAGGAGTAGGAGGAGGCTGTTCAACCTTGGCCATGCATCTGCGCATGGTTAGATGGCCACAGAAGTTCCGGCCTCACCTGCCGGAATAATTCGATGGGACTGTCAATCCCGCCAAATTTCATCAGATATACTCCACTGCAATCTTGGCAGCAGGAGGAAATGAGGCCGTGATGGCCAATTACTTTCCAGTGGCCTTAACTGGGACTGCCAGGTCCTGGTTTATGAGCCTTCCACCCAACTCTATCAACAATTTGGAGGAGCTGTGCCATCAGTTCACTGCCAACTTTGGGAGTTCATACACCCGGCCAGGCACTGAACAGGACCTTTTTGCGGTCGTGCAAAAAGGGGGAGAATCCTTGCGGTCATTCTTCCAGAGGTTCTCTCAGGTACGAAACACTATCCCTTCTATCTCTAGAGCCTCTGTCATTGTGGCATTCAGACAAGGTGTACGGGACAAGAAGATGCTGGAGAAGTTGGTGACCAAGGAGATCACCAGCGTCACGGAACTCTTCAGCTTGGCAGACAAATGTGCCAGAGCTGCGGAGGGCCGTGAAACGCACTCCAAACCAACCTCGGAGGGTCACAAGAAACCCTCCAAAGAAGAGGCCGCTACCTCCGGGAGTGGAAAGAAGAAAAAGAAGACCAACGGTAAGAAGAAGTCGTCGGCTGGCACATCCAACGTTGCAGCCGCTGCAGCTCCGGGTGGCCGGGGGCCACGCCCCGAGAAGCGACCTCGACCGTCTTCTGAAGACGGTGGAAAACCCAAAGTTTGGTTTCCCATTCACAAGACGGGCAGCCACAGTTTGGAAGACTGCCGGGAGGTCCAAAACCTTACCGAGCGCTACAACAAGTGTCGGGAAGAATCTCCTTTCCGACAGAGGGAAGGAAAGCAAAAGGTCGATGAAGCTCCGGCTGAAGAGGAGTTAGGGTTTTAGGATCCCAAAAAGGTCCTGAAGGCCGTCTACACCTCAGTCAACGATGATTCTGACGTCTATGACAACGAGCATCGAAAGACCATGAACACCATTTTCGGTGGATCATGGGATATCACCTCCCGTCGCGTCATCAACACTATGCATCGGGACATGGCCGCTGTAGCTCCTACAGCCAGGCCGGAACCTCACCGAAAGTGGATGGACACAGCCATCACTTTTGATGCTTTGGATTGTCCCCGAATCATGGTTGGAGCAGGACAGTTACCCTTGATGGTATCTCCTACCATCAACAACATCCAGTTCCACCACGTCATGATAGACAGAGGTTCGGGGCTTAACCTCATCAGCTTCGAAGCTTTCACTAAGCTTCAGCTCTGACCTTCGGATCTCCACCCCTCTCGACCTTTCTTCGGATTAGGTCCGGGGGCCATCACCCCACTCGAAGCTATTACTCTCCCCGTTACCTTCGGGACACGGGAGAAGTACCGCACCGAGAAGTTGGTCTTTGACGTCGCTCAGATCAACTTACCCTTCAATGCCATCTTGGGTAGACCTGTCCTGTACAAATTCATGGCGGCTGCTCATTATGGCTATCTGGTGTTCAAGATGCCAACGCCAGTAGGCGTTCTCCGGATCCACGAAGATCGCACCGTCGGAGTAACTGCCCTGGAAGAGCTCCATGCACTCACCACGGCGCAAGAGGAGGACTCCAGGCAGGAGAAAGCTCCAAAACCCCCGAGCATTCGTCAACGAGGCTCGACTTCTGCACCTCGAGTGCAGCCAAGCGGGACACCGACATTCCTGTCAAAGTCGTCCAAATTGGTTCCGATGCCGCTAAAACCACCCGTATATCGGGAGGATTGAACGACAAATAGGAACTCACGCTCATCACTTTCCTCCGGGCTAACGTCGACGTGTTTGCTTCGCAACCGTCACAAATGTCTGGGATCCCCAGGGAAGTGATTGAGCACAATCTGAAGATCTACCCCGATGCTCGGCCTGTGCATCAGAAGCCTCGGAAGAAATCCGTAGAGCGACAGAACTTCATCCGACAAGAAGTGAAAAAGTTGCTTGAAGCTGGATTCATCCGAGAAGTCTTCCATCCAAAATGGCTGGCAAACCCAGTCGTTGTGCCCAAGGCTGGCGGGAAGCTTCGGATGTGCATCGACTACACCACACTAAATAAGGCATGTCCAAAAGATCCATTCCCACTACCTAGAATAGATCAGATAGTGGATTCCACCTCCGGGTGTGAATTACTGTGTTTCCTAGATGCATATTCCGGATATCATCAAATCAGGATGTCTAGGGAAGATGAAGAGCATACTTCATTCATCACAGTAGATGGATTATATTGTTACACAGCCATGCCCTTTGGTCTCAAGAATGCAGCTTCAACTTTTGTATGATCTATGTACAAAACTTTTGAAGAACTCATTAGAGACATAGTGGAAGTGTACGTCGATGACATCGTGGTCAAGGTCAGGAACAAGGAGTCACTCCTTGACACCTTGCAGGCTGTCTTCGACAAGCTGCGGGCCACCCACACAAAGCTAAACCCAGACAAGTGTGTCTTCGGGGTTAGCTCTGGAAACTTCTTGGTTTCCTGGTAAGTCACCGGGGCATAGAAGATAATCCGGCGAAGATTAAGGCCATTGAAGACATGCGGCCACCAACCCGTATCAAGGACGTCCAAAAATTAACTGGATGTCTAGCAGCCCTCAGCCGGTTCATCTCAAGACTGGCGGAACGGGCACTTCCCTTCTTCAAGTTATTGAGGAAGTCTGGACCATTCCAATGGTCCGAAGAAGCAGAAAAGGCATTCCAGGAGCTGAAAAAGTTCCTCACCACCCTACCAATTCTGGTAGCTCCGAACCATGGTGAGCCTTTATTGCTTTATATTTCAGCTACTGACGAAGTTGTCAGTATGGTTTTGGTCGCGGAGAGACCAGAACTACCCCATACGCAGGAATCCAGACCCCTTCGGGAGGGTCCAGAGGTTCCTGAAAGCGAGTCTGGGTCCCAGCTCCCAGATTTGAACCCACAAGAAGTCGCTTCAGGAGACCTAGACCCCTCCGGGAGGGTCCAGGTCATTTCTGAAGAAGCTCCGGGTTCCTCCGTCCAGTCCCCGGAGGTCCCTCGAGAAAATCCGGACTCCTCCGAGAGGATCCGGGTCAGTGAAGAGGAAGCCACGGACCCCTCTGGGAGGGTCCGGACCATTCAGCGCCCAGTGTACTTCATTAGTGAAGTACTACATGATGCCAAGACTCGATACCTAGAGGTGCATAAGCTGCTCTATGCAGTTCTTATTGCCTCTAGGAAGCTTCGCCATTACTTCCAAGCTCACAAAGTCTCAGTGGTGACCTCTTATCCACTTCGAGCAATTTTTCATAATCCCAATTCAACTGGAATATTGCAAAGTGGGCAACGGAATTGGATGAATTTGATCATGAATTTATTTCAAGACAAGCAGTCAAGAGTCAAGCATTGGCATATTTTGTGACAGAATGGACTCCCTCTCCATCAAACCTTGGGGGCCCCAGTGAGCAGAAGACGGAGCATCAAGCTCCAACCTTCACCGAGCCTCATTGGACCCTCTACTTCGATGGCTCCATGCAAAAGCAGGGGGCCGGAGCTGGAATCCTTCTCCTTGCACCGACTGGGGAGAAGGTGAAATACATGGTACACCTTGACTTCAAGGCAACCAAAAACATGGCAGAGTATGAAGCACTCATCTACGGACTAAAGGTGGCACTGTCATATGGTGTCAAGCAACTGCTGGTCAAAGGAGATTCACAGCTCATCATCAAGCAGGTGAAGGGTGAATGCTCCTGCAACAATCTACAGCTAGCTGCTTACCTCCTTGAAGTCCAGAGGCTTCAGAAGGACTTTGAAGTCCTAGACCTCCACCATGTTCAGCGTGCTCACAACACTGAAGCCGACGAACTCTCGACGAAAGCGTCAACCGGAGCTCCAGCTCCTGACGGAACTTTTGTCCGGAGATTGTCGAAACCCACAGCTCAACCTGCCGAACTGAGCGAAGGGGGCGAGATCAGCATCCTGAAGCTGACGGTCCCGATGGCCCTGTTACCATGGCAGCCATCAAGGGTCGTAGATGCTGCAGGAAGCTCCGAGCAACCCAGCATGCAAGACTCAAATGCTCAAGTTAGTTCCGATGCATGGATCTCGGAGATTCGGAACTACTTGAAAGACAACATCCTTCCTGGCGACGATGTATCTGCTGACCGGGTAGTCAGATTGGTTAAAAGATACACGCTGGTAGAAGGGGATCTCTACCGGCGCGGTGCCAACAGCATCCTAATGCGGTGCATCACAGGGGAAGAAGGCTGCGAGCTCCTCGCAGAAATCCATTGAGGCGAGTGTGGGAACCACGCGTCTTCCCGCACGCTGGTTGGTAAAGCCTTTCGGCATGGCTTCTACTGGCCTACAGCACTCCAGGATACAACTGAGTTGGTGAAAAAATGCAAAGCATGTCAATTTCATGCAAAGCAAATTCACACTCCGGCTCAGCCCTTACAAATGATACCTCCTACATGGCCCTTCACTGTGTGGGGGATGGACATCTTGGGACCTTTCCGAAGAGCCGTCGGAGGATACAAGTTCCTGTACGTCGCCATTGACAAGTTCACCAAGTGGCCGGAAGCAACTCCAGTTGTGACAATCAACAGGCAATCTGCTATCAATTTTCTGCAGTCCATTGTATGCAGATTTGGAGTCCCAAACAAAATCATCACTAATAATGGGACCCAATTCACAAGCTCCGCATTCCAAGGATATTGTGAAGACCTCGGCATACAAGTTTGCTACGCCTACGTAGCCCATCCTGCCAGCAATGGACAAGCCGAGAGAGCAAATGCTGAAATCCTTAAAGGACTTAAAACGCGCACTTATGAGCGCTTGAAAAAACATGGAGCCAACTAGATCGAAGAGCTTCCGCCCACTCTATGGGCCAACAGGACATCTCCAAACCGGTCAACCGGAGAAACACCCTTCTTTCTGGTGTACGGAGCTGAAGCAATCCTTCCTCCGGAAATCACCTTGGGTTCACTCCGGGTCCGAACCTTCGACGAAGCCGCGCAGGACCAGCTCCGGCGTGAAGACCTAGACCTCCCTGAGGAGGGAAGGTGCCAACCAGCTGTTCGGAATGCCCGATATCGCCAAGCTCTACGGCGTTATCACCAGCGGCACGTACACAACCGACAGCTCGAGGAAAGCGATCTGGTGCTACGGAGAATACAATCCAGAGAAGGGTTAAACAAACTCTCCCCCGGCTGGGAGGGGCCCTTCCGAGTGATTAAAGTATCCCGTCTCGGAAGCGTTCGCTTGGCTACTGAGGATGGGACGCCTCTCCCAAATCCTTGGAACATCGAGCACCTCCGTAAGTTCTACACTTAATACCACGGAGGTGAGTCCTGAGTAACTTGAGATGTATGTTATAGAGTCATTGTACAGAGTCGGGTAGTTCCTCCGGGAGAGCCGCCGGACCTTTCCCGAAAGGTTCACAAAGCTCATGCAACGCTTGTCACAGTCTCAGGACTAAAAGTGTGGCTAACTACCCTGGGTCAAACGAGAAATGAAACACCTTAGCCTGGTTTCGTACCCTAAGAGTGTACTTGTTTCCCCTGTACCCCGGACCTATAATGAAAGACATTTTCATGTGAAATAGACTCCACATGCATTTATTTTGTGCAGGCTCGACATTTTTATTTTTCTCTTTCTTGTCTATAACAAAGACGTGCAATCCTTAAGAAATTTTAGTCCAACCGGTTTATATACGATTCGAGTTGTATTGTCAATTCTTTTGGATTCAAATATTGTTCGTGGCCAACTCGCCTGAAAGCTGCTAAGCCAATCTAGGGCTGGAGTGTGCTACCAACATAGCCTGGTCAAGCACCCTAAGTACGCCACTCTACCTACACCTCGGCAGGCCGAAGTAAGGCGGGTCCGTGTACAGTTGGATCTTAAAGAAAAGACAACACATTCGGTTGTATTTAGGATCATGTGTGACTTAAAATCTTATTGAGAGTCATAAGCCGCGACGAAGTTATAGACAAGAAACAAATTTTACTATTTTTCATGGCTTAAGTGTGCAGGAAAAATAAAAATTTATGTTGATGGAGAAAAGCCGGAGCTAACTAAGCTCCGACTCCCATAAGTGGGCCAGCCGTTGATGCCGAATAAAAGATGGTGAGAAGACCCTGTAAATGGAGTCTGCTGCCAACAAACTGAGTGTTGGCAAAGGTCACTGCCGGAGCAACTAAGCTCCGACATCCCAGAGGGTTAACTATCGATGCTCTATGCGTTGATAGAGGCTATTGCCGGAGCTACTAAGCTCCGGCGATAGACAATGCCGGAGCTTCTAAGCTCCGACAACCTCAGGGGGCCTTCACTGTCGAAGACTTCAAACCTAAATTCTACAAGTTCGGTGGAAAAGAGTCTTCAACAATGCACAATATCCTTTTGGTACATGTTCACAATCAAATTGTGTACATCTACCAGGGGGCCAAGTGAAGATAAAAGTGTTGAAGACAAAAAGTGAAATTCGCAAAATTTGGGGATTTCATTTATCTGGAGACAGGATTACAAAATTGAGGAAGAAGAAGAGAAAATACAAGTGAGAATTACAGAGATGGTCCTAGACCCTATGGAAGAATTGGGCGACCTTCTGGGCAACCTCCGATACGCTGGCTCGGGTAGCTTCGCCTTCTCCTTCGACGGGACCTTCAAGCACCGAGTCCAGAGGAAATTGGGAGTTCCGGGTGGTGTAGCACGTCAGAACATACTCTGTGACGTTCTTCGCCAGGGATTGACCCTCAACCTCCAGTTGGTCCGCGATGACATCGCCCACCTTGGAGAGCTTGCTACCTGCTGCGCTCAATGCTTGCAGCGCTAGGTCCGGCTCCGGCTCCGGATCATCCGGGCGCACGGGGCTGAAACCCATCGGTGCCAGCGCGTCGTTGGCCTTGCCCAGGAACTCCCAAATCTGTAGGGAGTCCGCGGTCCTCAACCCCTTCATCTCTTCCAGGGATCTCCTGGCCGCCGTCAATTCAGAATTCTCACGAGCGAGGCGCTCAACTTCTTTGGCGTTTTGCTGAATCTTTTCAGCAACCCGCCTTTCGAGTTTTCCGAGCTCCTCCTCCCGGAGGTGGATCTTGTTCCGGCGGTCAACCAGGTCCTTCTCCCTACCCCTCACTTTCTTCTCCCAGACAATAAGGGCACACTCTTGTTCGTAGAGTTCCTGCCCTCGCACCCAGGTCTTCTCCTCTTCCTCTTGGCAGCGCTCTTCCAATTTCTTGGCGCGCTCCTTGAGGCCCTTGTTAGCCAGAGCCACTTTCTCGGCGAGCTCCTCTTCCCTCCTCAGGACATCATCCCGCAGCTCAAGTAGTTTCTGCTCTTCATCATCGAGCCGTTTCTCCCTCTCTTCAAGTGCCTCTCGGCGCTTGATGAGTGCGGTGTTAATGGCCTCAAGCTGTTCGTGGCGTGCATCGGCCGCGTTATTGGCAGCTTTGGCCTGATCGTAGATCTCCCGGGATTGAGCGTCGAGGGCACGAGTCATGCTCTCCCTGTCATCCGGCAACTTGCCCCAGTACTCCCGGCGGGTCTTCTCCCGTTTGATCCACTCCTTGTCATCCGCTAGCCTCGACTGCGCCAGCTTGGTCTCGAAGTAGAGCCGATTATGCCACCTCCTAAGGGTTTGGCGCTCCTCTTCAAGAGCCTTGCTATCGTGGAAGAAGGCCAGTTGGACTTGACGCAGACTGGAACATGCGTTGTCAATGGACAGCGACAACAGGATTAGCTTTGGACCTGTTGGGGTCTCCTCCACTGGTTCCAGCGGGTCTTCAGATACAAAAATCGAGTCCCACTCTACAAGAGCGGTCCCCTGAGTCTCCGAGGCACTAGGGCCGTCCACCGGGATGGCCTGAGTCGCCATCGAAGAAGGCCACGCCGCCAAGTCATCGTTCACCCCCTCGGGCAGGGGGCCGACGACTTTGCTTGGGCACTTCGGCTCGACCGCAGGTACCTCCGACGTCGTCGCTTCCGGAGCAGGAGCCACTACTGGATCCGGTCTGGGTACCTCTTTCGAGGGAGGCTCGGGCTCCGTCACCTCTTCAACAACCGGCTCAGGAGCCGAAAGGTCTTTAACTTCGACCGGCCCTGTGACCGGAGCTCCAACAATGACCGGCTCAGCAGCCGGTGCTTCAGAGGTAGCCGACCCGACTACCAGAACTACCTCGGTTTCCGGCTCGCATGCTGGGGCATCAGCCATCTCCAGCTCAACCGCCGGGGCTTCGACACTTACCGGCTCAGAGGCCGGGATTACTACTTCCTCCGGCTCAACAGCCGGATTTTCCATCATTGCAGCACCAAGACCCGGAGCTTCAACCTCCAAGACGGGTGCCGCTGGCGCATCTTCACTCCCGTGATCCGGCGCTACCACGGGAACTTCTAGGGATGAGTCGAGGTCCATGACCACGACAGCTGGCACCGGAGCTGTCGCAGCTTCAGCCACCACTTGGGGCAGCACCGGGACAGGAGCAGAAGCTCCCACCCTCACGGTCTCCGACACTGTGGCTGAGCTTGGGGCCTCACTCCCCTTCTTGGGGACGCTGCAGATGATGAACGAAGAAAATTAACAAACAGTGGCTGAAATCCTTAAAGGACTTAAAACGCGCACTTATGAGCGCTTGAAAAAACATGGAGCCAACTAGATCGAAGAGCTTCCGCCCACTCTATGGGCCAACAGGACATCTCCAAACCGGTCAACCGGAGAAACACCCTTCTTTCTGGTGTACGGAGCTGAAGCAATCCTTCCTCCGGAAATCACCTTGGGTTCACTCCGGGTCCGAACCTTCGATGAAGCCGCGCAGGACCAGCTCCGGCGTGAAGACCTAGACCTCCTTGAGGAGGGAAGGTGCCAACCAGCTGTTCGGAATGCCCGATATCGCCAAGCTCTACAGCATTATCACCAGCGGCACGTACACAACCGACAGCTTGAGGAAGGCGATCTGGTGCTACGAAGAATACAATCTAGAGAAGGGTTAAACAAACTCTCCCCCGGCTGGGAGGGGCCCTTCCCAGTGATTAAAGTATCCCGTCCCGGAAGCGTTCGCTTGGCTACTAAGGATGGGACGCCTCTCCCAAATCCTTGGAACATCAAGCACCTCCGTAAGTTCTACACTTAATACCACGGAGGTGAGTCCTGAGTAACTTGAGATGTATGTTATAGAGTCATTGTACAGAGTTGGGTAGTTCCTCCGGGAGAGCCGCCGGACCTTTCCCGAAAGGTTCACAAAGCTCATGCAACGCTTGTCACAGTCTCAGGACTAAAAGTGTGGCTAACTACCCTGGGTCAAACGAGAAATGAAACACCTTAGCCTGGTTCCGTACCCTAAGAGTGTACTTTTTTCCCCTGTACCCCGGACCTATAATGAAAGAAATTTTCATGTGAAATAGACTCCACGTGCATTTATTATGTGCAGGCTCGACATTTTTATTTTTCTCTTTCTTGTCTATAACAAAGACGTGCAATCCTTAAGAAATTTTAGTCCAACCGGTTTATATACGATTCGAGTTGTATTGTCAATTATTTTGGATTCAAATATTGTTCGTGGCCAACTCGCCTGAAAGCTGCCAAGCCAATCTAGGGCTGGAGTGTGCTACCAACATAGCCTGGTCAAGCACCCTAAGTACGCCACTCTACCTACACCTCGGCAGGCCGAAGTAAGGCGGGTCCGTGTACACTTGGATCTTAAAGAAAAGACAACACATTCGGTTGTATTTAGAATCATGTTTGACTTAAAATCTTCTTGAGAGTCATAAGCCGCGACGAAGTTATAGACAAGAAACAAATTTTACTATTTTTCATGGCTTAAGTGTGCAGGAAAAATAAAAATTTATGTTGATGGAGAAAAGCTGGAGCTAACTAAGCTCCGACTCCCATAAGTGGGCCAGCCGTTGATGCCGAATAAAAGATGGTGAGAAGACCCTGTAAATGGAGTCTGCTGCCAACAAACTGAGTGTTGGCAAAGGTCACTGCCGGAGCTACTAAGCTCCGACATCCCAGAGGGTTAACTATCAATGCTCTATGCATTGATAGAGGCTATTGCCGGAGCTACTAAGCTCCGACGATAGACAATGTCGGAGCTTCTAAGCTCCGACAACCTCAGGGGGCCTTCACTATCGAAGACTTCAAACCTAAATTCTACAAGTTCGGAGCAAAAGAGTCTTCAACAATGCACAATATCCTTTTGGTACATGTTCACAATCAAATTGTGTACATCTACCAGGGGGCCAAGTGAAGATAAAAGTGTTGAAGACAAAAAGTGAAATTCGCAAAATTTGGGGATTTCATTTATCTGGAGACAGGATTACAAAATTGAGGAAGAAGAAGAGAAAATACAAGTGAGAATTACAGAGATGGTCCTAGACCCTATGGAAGAATTGGGCGACCTTCTGGGCAACCTCCGACACGCTGGCTCGGGTAGCTTCGCCTTCTCCTTCGACGAGACCTTCAAGCACCGGGTCCAGAGGAAATTGGGAGTTCCGGCTGGTGTAGCACGTCAGCACATACTCTGTGACGTTCTTCGCCAGGGATTGACCCTCAACCTCCAGTTGGTCCGCGATGACATCGCCCACCTTAGAGAGCTTGCTACCTGCTGCGCTCAACGCTTGCAGCGCTAGGTCCGGCTCTGGCTCCGGATCATCTGGGCGCACGGGGCTGAAATCCATCAGTGCCAGCACGTCGTTGGCCTTGCCCAGGAACTCCCAAATCTGTAGGGAGTCCGCGGTCCTCAAGCCCTTCATCTCTTCCAGGGATCTCCTGGCCGCCGTCAGTTCGGAATTCTCACGAGCGAGGCGCTCAACTTCTTTGGCGTTTTGCTGAATCTTTTCAGCAACCCGCCTTTCGAGTTTTCCGAGCTCCTCCTCCCGGAGGTGGATCTTGTTCCGGCGGTCAACCATGTCCTTCTCCCTACCCCTCACTTTCTTCTCCCAGACAACAAGGACACACTCTTGTTCGTAGAGTTCCTGCCCTCGCACCCAGGTCTTCTCCTCTTCCTCTTGGCAGCGCTCTTCCAATTTCTTGGCACGCTCCTCGAGGCCCTTGTCAGCCAGAGCCACTTTCTCGGCGAGCTCCTCTTCCCTCCTCAGGACATCATCCCGCAGCTCAAGGAGTTTCTGCTCTTCATCCTCGAGCCGTTTCTCCCTCTCTTCAAGTGCCTCTCGGCGCTTGATGAGTGCGGTGTTAATGGCCTCAAGCTGTTCGTGGCGTGCATCGGCCGCGTTATTGGCAGCTTTGGCCTGATCGTAGATCTCCCGGGATTGAGCGTCGAGGGCACGAGTCATGCTCTCCCTGTCATCCAGCAACTTGCCCCAGTACTCCCGGCGGGTCTCCTCCCGTTTGATCCACTCCTTGTCATCTGCTAGCCTCGACTGCGCCAGCTTGGTCTCGAAGTAGAGCCGATTACGCCACTGCCTAAGGGTTTGGCGCTCCTCTTCAAGAGCCTTGCTATCGTGGAAGAAGGCCAGTTGGCCTTGACGCAGACTGGAACATGCGTTGTCAATGGACAGCGACAACGGGATTGGCTCTGGACCTGCTGGGGTCTCCTCCACTGGTTCCAGCGGGTCTTCAGATACAAAAATCGGGTCCCACTCTACAAGAGCGGTCCCCTGAGTCTCCGAGGCACTAGGGCCGTCCTCCGGGATGGCCTGAGTCGCCATCGAACAAGGCCACGCCGCCAAGTCATCGTTCACCCCCTCGGGCAGGGGGCCGGCGACTTCGCTTGGGCACTCCGGCTCGGCCGCAGGTACCTCCGACGTCGTCGCTTCCGGAGCAGGAGCCACTACTGGATCCAGTCTGGGTACCTCTTTCGAGGGAGGCTCGGGCTCCGTCACCTCTTCAACAACCGGCTCAGGAGCCGGAAGGTCTTTAACTTCGACCGGCCCTGTGACCGGAGCTCCAACAATGACCGGCTCAGCAGCCGATGCTTCAGAGGTAGCCGGCCCGACGACCAGAACTACCTCGGTTTCCGGCTCGCATGCCGGGGCATCTCCCATCTCCGGCTCAACCGCCGGGGCTTCGACACTTACCGGCTCAGAGGCTCAACAGCCGGAGTTTCCATCATTGCAGCACCAAGACCCGGAGCTTCAACCTCCGAGACGGGTGCCGCTGGCGCATCTTCACTCCCGTGATCCGGCGCTACCACGGGAACTTCTAGGGATGAGTCGAGGTCCATGACCAC
Organism: Tuctoria greenei; assembly: GCA_036927565.1. Classification (NCBI taxonomy): domain Eukaryota; kingdom Viridiplantae; phylum Streptophyta; class Magnoliopsida; order Poales; family Poaceae; genus Tuctoria; species Tuctoria greenei. Next base: position 201,064,808 of record JAYESD010000002.1, read on the forward strand.
GACAGCCGGCGCCGGAGCTGTCGGAGCTTCAGCCACCACTTGGGGCAGCACCGAGACAGGAGCAGAAGCTCCCAATCTTACGGTCTCCGACACTGTGGCTGAGGGTGGAGCCTCACTACCCTTCTTGGGGACGCTGCAGATGATGAACGAAGAAAATTAACAAACAGTGGCTACAATTAAAATAATTATCCAAGGTAGAGATTAGAAATTACCTTGGGAGGCTTCCGCACCAGCTTGCGCGAAACATTTTCCCCGGGCGTTCAGGGCTGGCCATAGTTGGCGTAGAAGCTCCGGAAGGCCCCCCGGAACTTGTCGCGGCAGCGGGCGTTTCCCGGATCGAGGCTCTCCTTGATCGGGAAGAACACCCGGACCTGGAGGCCTCCACCGGCCCAGGTGCTGGAGTCGCGTGCCCGGAGCTAACACCCCGGGAGGACCCTACTGCGGGGACAGCCGCACTCCGAGAGGACCCTACTGCAGGAACGGTCTCGTTCCGGGAAGACCCCATTACAGGGACAACCGCCGCGGTTGTAGAAGACCTTCCCTTCCGGGGAGAAGGAGCCGAGGCGGAAGTAACGGGCCTGACGGACCTTCCGTCGGCATGCTGCAGCTTCCTCTTCCGGCTCTCGGGTTCGTCCGCCAGCTCCTTGCCTTTGCCGACGACCTCAACCCTCGGCTTTGGGGCAGGAACAGAGCCATCTTCGGACATTCCGGGGATCGCCACCCGGGTGGTTGATCTTCTCTCGACGACACCAAGGTCGTCAAGTACGGGCATCTTTTGCTGGAGCTCCCTGCTGAATTCCACTTCCACGTTCAGAGGGAGGAAGGCCGACGGGGGAGTCAAGTCATCACCGTCGACGTCGATGCCGTGCTGGAATTTCTTGAGGTGGAACTCCAAGGTTTTTCCCACCATGTTGGACTTCAACCCGGTCTCAACCCGGTCGTCGTCCATCACGCTGTTGAGGGCCCAAGCGAGCTTCTCCCTCCTCTTCAGCGGCGCCCACCTGTTGACCAGGAAATTGCAAAATACTGCCTGAGGATTCAATCCTCCCTCCACGCAATGGCGAATCCTGGTCAGAGCAGGATCGAAGGCGTCCGCCAGCACCGGAGCTTCACTCTAGATCGTTGTGTCAATGTTGGGGAGGCCTTCGGGCAGCTCCAGCTTCTCGTGCTCCTCCACCCGGATGACTAACCAGTCCTTCTTCCAGTCGTCCCACTTCCCAGAAGGGAATGACCAGAGGTACTTGAATGGGCACTTCTTGCGCTTCACGAAGTAGTAGAAGCCAAGGTACTCATTGCTCCTACCGGTGGTATGGACGGTGAAGAAGGTCCGGAAGACTTCGATGCAGGGGGGAATGCCCACCCACATCTCGCAGAAGTGGACAAAAATAGACACAGGGAGGATGGAGTGAGGGCCAAGGTGGTATAACTGCAGACCATAGAAGTCTAGCAGCATCAAGAAAAAGGAAGAAAAAGGCGGGATCAACCCCACCATGGCGTACGAGGAAAAGTACACCATTTCGCCGGCGTGCTCCTTCTCGAAATGGAGCTCTCCGCCGGCACGGACTGAGCGGTTGAAGAAGTCCGAGGACCACCCCATGAGGGCCCGGACCTTCTTCAAATCGCCGTCGGTCTTCAAACGACTCTCGCGGAGACCCAACTCCATCGCAGCACAGCTAGGCAAGAGAAGAAAAGCTAAGCACAAGTTGGGAGTTTGATCGCAAGAACAGATGAGAAGCGTAAAGAACTCCCGACGGTGCGCACTTTCCTTCTTAAGTAAGCCCTCGCGACGCTCAGATGGAAACCGCAAGGAAGTCGAAGGTACCATCCAAAAATTTCACCCAACCGATGACAAGCGGGCCCGGGACCACCCCGACGATCAAGTCAAGGTTCTTACCCAGGCGAACGGTTGTCATCAAGAGGCGGGAAGCCCAAAGGCGGCGGCCTGACAAGGCGCGCGGAACTGATACGGTTTTCGTATCGGGAATCGGCGACCTTCAATTGCGTGAGATCCGCACGCCAAAGATCTCATCTGCCGCACGCGGGATACGCCACGTGGTGAGGATTTAATTCCAAGTCCTTGCCAACGGCACCCCCAAAGACCCTTGAAGACTTAGTTCAAAGGTCGCGAAGATGGACCCACCTCCGGCGGAATGACTTCACCGGAGGTAGGTCAAGGGGGCCACTGTCGGTATCCTAGAAACCGTACACCCCTTGAGGTTATAAAGATCTTAAAGGAAAATCATCTACTTGGTTTTAAGACCCTCAAAGGCCCACATGTCAGACATAACCGGACCCGCTTCTCCAACATGGTTAATCCCAGGGTCGCCACGTGTACTACCAAACCGGAGCTACCGCCCATAAGGGGGAAGCTCCGGACCATGTACCGAAATGGCACCCCCGGACTTAGCCCCTGACCGAGAGAAGCTCCGGACCTGACACGTGTCGGGTAGTCCCGGAGCTACCTGTTTCCCACAGCAAGCTCCAGAACTGCCACGTGTCCGATCGTCGGATCTTCAGCTTCTAACCTCCGAAAGACCCCGCAACGGCTCCGGATCTTCAAAGGAGAACAAAGGACTTCAAGACCCGATTAAGTGTCATTAATGCCATATTAATGACACTTAAACGGACAATCTTAACACCAGTAACGGTGCTGTCAAAGCCTGTTACAGGATCATTAAGAGAAATTAAACGTGTATCAATACTAGTAACCGCCGGGGCCACATGTCAGGCCAGGCTAACCTGTAACGGCCTTCCCTTGTACTATAAAAGGACAGACCGATGATACACACACACACGCGACTCATACGCTCATCACAAGCTCATACTGCTAATACAACACCAACACACCCGTGGAGTAGGGTATTACGCTCAGGCGGCCCGAACCACGTAAATTCTTGTCTCTCCTGTGTCAATTCTTATTCACCTTCTTGAATCTCCGCGCGCCCACACCGAACATCAAACTCCCCTATCACTTTGATAGTGTAGGGAGATCTGTCGGTTCCAAACCACCGACACTATGAATTGTGCATTACGTATAGGATGATTGATACTCCACTTGCATGGCCAAAAATCTCAGGGATTGATGGGAACGAGTTCCAGTTTGACCTGTAGTAACTGCTTTGCTAATGCATTGGAAATCCGGTAGAAGTCGAGTAGTTGGAGTCTACTCGCGAGAGATGTAGGAGATATCTCAGAGGATTGGTTAGATAGAAAATGGCATAATATAATAAAATGGAGACCGGAAATGGAATGGATAGGAAGTGGAGAGAATTGAGTGTCGGTCGCATAGCCCTGCCTGTGTCGATTAAGGCCCGTCTGTATGCGGCCCCTTCGGACAAGCTTGAATTGTATCGGCAACATAATGGACATATGGAATCCAGTAAACTGATGTAACTCGATAACTGGGGTGTCGAGGCCCACTAACTCACCATCGATAGGGGTCGGCTGAGGACAGTAAGGTGTAAATCAGTCGGCGGACACATGAGGTGTTCCGTGCGAAGACCTTCTGTTTGCGGAGGTGAGATGGGTTCGGCATTCGGGTTTCTTGTGAAAGGTGGCCATATACGCCTAGTACTGAAGTGTTATGTCGGTACAGGTGTCCTCGCTGACACTTCCGAACGATGTACGTGTCGTGTTGTCCGGGTGTGTCCTGATTGCAATCACTGTCCCTCGCAGTAATAGAGTACCACTTGTTCACTGCGCCGTGACGTAGTAAATACTAAAGAACCCAGAAAATACCATTGTATTGAATTATAAAATTACTTTGCAACCTTGTATGATTTACAGATAGTATAATTAAAAGTTTACAGTTTCCCCATACTTTAGCTATAATAGCATTATGTGATCTGGGCAATTCATATCATCGGCAAAGCGTTTCTTGTTTGATTGTGGAACCCATGATATGCCGTGCTCGGAGAATGTCATTTGCTACAGAAAACCTGATTTATAAGGATCCACTTGTAGGCGAGTCATTTATGCTTCACCTCACCTATGTTTTAGGGTTCCCCTTGCATATGCCTAGTGAGACGGGTTAGTCTTGCCGAGCCTTATGCTCACGTTTGCAGTTAACGAGTTTTTGCAGGTTATACAGTTGAGGAAGGGTTTGATGATGAGGTTGCACCCCCTCCAGGGTGTACAGCCGAGTGGGAACCCTGCACGCCGCCCTGATTGAGTGTTGCTAGTGCAAAGTATCCAAGGCATGGATAACTTTGCTTTTGCATAGCTAGTGCTGAGAGTGTAGCTATAATATATATGTTTCTTTCCTTACGCTAGTGTTGTAAAACTTGTGCTGTATGATAAATAAAAGACTTCATCTTGCACTTATTCAGGTTCTATTCTTGTATAACTGTTGGGTGTCGCATCGCACGACACCACCCAATGAGATCCTCGAATGTCGGGATTCAGGTCCCCACAGACGTGGTATCAAAGCATCATTGGGAACAGTGTACTTGAAAAGAACATATTTTCAAAAATTAGGACCTTAGTGCTGAATTAGATATATGCCTTTATAAGGAGTATTATTAGTATAAGGTATAAAGGTGGTAAACTAACTATGTGTTATTATATTCTGTAACGACGCTCCGACGTCAGGTAAGAGGTAAGGTACGCCACCGAAGGCGGATCAATCTCGGTAAGCTCAGCATACGAGGAGTGGTATGTGAAATTTCCGTGGCTTGGCACGGGAAGTTAATAGGAGTCTTTGAAGCTCTCAATGTTTCCGAGAACCTATGACACGCGGTACTCCAGCGTGCTTCAAAGTTAGTGGGAGCCCCCATCGTGTGGTGTATAACCCGATAGTATGCCTCTCTAGAACTATTCATTTTCTATGGGAGCATGCGAAACACGTATGCCCGAGCGTGTATAAGCCGGATCGTACGGGAGTCTTTGCTGTACAGACGTATTTACAGCCATGTACCTCGAGACATGACCTCGCTCGAGGACGACTCACACCAGAGTCGTATGCATTTATTTTCATATATATTATTGTGACTGCCTGTCGTGTTTCCCGTGCCGCCCTTGAGGTGTGAAGGTGTGAAAGGGGATTGTTTGTCTTTTGCAGCATTAACTACGGTAGAAGACCGTGTAGAAGCCGTTTGCGAGAGAACGATATAGGAACCACCTATAGACGTAACCGGAAATACCGGATAGAATTTTCACTGGTGAGATACGTAGTACCATCAGTATCAAACATGATACTAGACCATGCCCACCGACAGAATGGATTCATAATACTTTGGAAAGTCCAAATATCAGATGCTGGTAGGTTTGGACTCCGTAAAAAGGGTTCCGACTCGATAAAATAAATAGAATCAAGATTCTTGTTTTCTGGCAGAAGTTGGCTCGACTTCGCCGGATTGTAATCTTGGTTATTTAATAGATAGTATAGGAGTATCATATATAGATGGAAAGCTCGTGAAGATCTCTATAACTTTTTTGTTGACCATAAAGACAGAAAAGCTTGATAATCTGTTGAAATATGGGGTGTATTGTAACTGCTCCAGATGACCATACCATTGTACCAGTCTCTGTATTTTTGCCATAACTTGCTGTAGAAAAACCCACTGCCTTATTGTGATACGTGTTTGGAAAGGGTAGGAGGAACTTTACAAGTTTGTTATGGGAGGTTTTTTCCTGAATTGGGTTTGAATTAAACCAAATTGGGAAGTCAACACAGTGAACTGCAGGACTGCTGGTGCAAACCAGTCAGTTCAACTGTTAAGTTGGGATAGTTATAGCTCTTAATCCGGAATTGTGAAATGGTCACATATATACATTTATTGAAAGCTTAGTAAGTCCTCTATCAACTTTATTTGTCACTCCTGACCTTAATCTGGGTGTTGCTATGCCTAATTCCATTTGTCGCAAACTTGGTTCTTGCAGTCCAGAACTTGGAACAATTTGCACAGGGTTGAGAATTTGTGTGAGATACCTGTATAACAAAGTTTTTAGGGTGGTACTATTTTATTTCTGGATTGTTAATGCGATGTTATACAATGTTTATTTGTCATTACCTCAATATATTATCATGATAAACCTGTATAGAATGTGGAGGTAAGCCCATATACAGGGGAGGTTCTGTCAAAATTTCCAGAAAACTTGAGTCAACTTAAAACCTGTATAGATTCCTCATATTAGTTTACCTGGAGCTGTATGAGTACAATCTGGAAAGATTATGAAGTGTACTACAACTTTTATATTCAACTTAACTCTTAACTCTGGCATATCCTGTATGAAACTTTTGGGTTGATACAGGAAGGTCAGCTGAATCAGAAATGTTATCACTTCCAGTTTGCAGATTTTCTTTAATCAATTGATTATGGATATTTCCTTTTGTCCAACATTATCATTGATTGAGTTGAATACTTATACGGTGTATTGACATCCGGGTATGTTTGTCCACAGATGGCAGCACCCAGAATTCAGTTGCCTAATGGATGGGTGTTCTCAACGTGCACCGGGCAAGCCGGTTTCCCGGACGTGTTTGTTAGGTTGCTTCGCCAGTTTGGCTACCTGGAGTTGCCTAGATATTGGGAAAAGAAGTTCCAGGAAAGCGTTATGTGGAGTTGCACCATCTACGTCGATGTGCCTGCTGGTCCACCGCACCTCGGTTGGGCTCCATACTCCATCAAGATCAAAGGGTTGATATTAGAGGAAACATGGAGCTACGCCGCAAGTGTTGCCATAGGGAGGTTTTGCAAACTCCATTACCGTATTCTGGTGGGTACTCCGTATGAGTTCTTTCCAGTTACCGGCAAGGCTTCTGAAGCCTGGGCAACCCATTTTCTTGCGGAGGTGGACAATCACGGTGAAACATCCGCGACAGCCTTAGCGGTGTATGCATCCGCATCACATCGCGAGAAGGGTAATCAAAGGGCATGCATAAAAGAATTGACGGACAATCTAAAGCAAGCCATGATTCGAGCAGATCACTTTGAGTGGGCAAATGACGGACTTAGGGATATGATGGCTCCTCTCAACCATCGTTTGAACCTCAGGGAGAGTCAATGGCAGGACGTTGTTATGGATTTAGCCGCGTCTCGCCAGAAGACTCTAGAGATGGAATTTGAGTTGGAGGCGAGTCTACTCTATGGACACCAGCGGGACACCCAGTTGAACGCGGTGACTGCAGATCGGGATCAATCCAGAGTGGAGGCTCAGAGCTGGAAGACCAGCTGTGAGCAGGCTCAGCAGGAGAACGAGGCCTGGAGGATGTTTATGGTACAGACAGATTGGCAAGCTAAGATTGCCAAAAGGACGTCGCTTTTGAACGAGGCATCATCTTCTGCTCCAGCACCCATACTAGTGGTGCCTAATCCTGAGGATGACGAGGAAGAAGAAGATCCTCAGGAGGTCGAGTTTTATGAGTAGAGGGCAGTGTTGATGTACTTATCACTTTAGGCCAGTGTAATGATGTGTAGTAATCACCACGCGTGTTTTGAGACTTATAAGTCTTGTTGTAAATAGTAGCGAGGTCTGTGTACGATGACATGGACATGGCGACTTGTGGTGACCAAGCATAGATGAGACGACTTCTTTAGATGAAGTCAGTCTTATTTTGGAGATCTATTGTCAACATGGGCCCAAGATAATATAGATTGCATAAAATTTGTGCTTTATCAATATATGTGAATGTTATGCATCATCTATTGTTACCTACCGCATTACTATTTATATGGAAGGATGAACTTGAGGCAATGAGACTTATGGTGTGAATCGTTGTATTGCACCATGGTGCGTACACGTGCAGCCCCAGAAGTGGGAGGCTCAAGTGGAGGGCAGGGGGATGACACACCACCCCCGGGGTAGAATATGCCTCAAACGCAACCACCTCCACCACCTCCGCCCACACTTCCGAGGAGCCTCGCTGAGGTTCTCGCTGCAGTGCTCGGCTCACGCGACGAGCAAACCGAGCTACTGCGGACTCTGGTGCGGCACTCGTCCCGTCAACAGGGATGACAGGATGATGGACCGCGTCAGCAATATCAGAGTTCCTACTCTGATTTCTCATCGACACATCCACCGGTCTTCAGAGAGGCCGGTTAACTGTTGGAGGCGGATAATTGGCTCCACACCATTGATGAAAAGTTCGGTTTACTCGAGGTAACCGAACAGCAGAAGACGCTATTTGCAGCACAGCAACTGCAGGGGTCTGCTGGCGCATGGTGGGCCAATTACCTTGCCACACGCCCTGCAGGCCATGTCGTAAGCTGGGCCGAATTCCGGGAGGCGTTCCGCGCCTACCACATCCATCCGGGGATTATGAGGAGGAAGCTTCAAGAGTTCTTGGAGCTAAGGTAGGGATGAAGGAGTGCATACAAGTACTCCAAATCATTCAACCACTTGGCCCAATACGCTGAGGACCAAGTGAATACCGAAGATCGGAAGCGCGAATGCTTCCACCGGGGTTTGAACCCCAAGTTGAAGGACAAGCTTGTCCTGTTCAACCGCGGCAGCTTCAACGACATCGTCAATGCCACTATCATGCAGGAGGACGCTATGCGCGAGCTGTCCTCAGATAAAAAGAAGAGGAGTGCTCCGCAGGGTAGTGGAGGTGGTGCTCCTCAGAAGTACCGTATGGTGTATCGATCGCCATCCGGCCAGAGGTGGCACCCGCCATCACGACCACCAATGTTCAGTGGTCGCCAGTTCAGCAACTCCGGATCCCGACTGCAGCAACAACAGGGGATGATCCCACGTGCACTTCCACCTCCACCACGTGCACCGGGATTCCGTCCTCCCATTCGTATTGGCCAAACCCCGTACACGTGTTTCACGTGTGAACGCACGGGGCACTTCACCAAGGACTGTCCGCAGAGTAGGCAAGGCGGAGGACATTCATCATACCAGGGCGCCAACCAACCCCGGAACCAGCCCAAGAAGCCAGCCACCAGACCCGACAACCTCCACCACCTCGCCATCGAGGACGTTTCGGAAGGCGCACCCGTGCTCACGGGTACGTTCTCTATCTTCAATCATCTCGTAGTCATACTCTTTGACTCCGGAGCTTCACACAATGTCATTAGTAAATCTTTTGTCATTAAAAGTCAATTGCCTGTTATCTCCACCAAAATTCCATATGTGATTAGCACTCCAGCCGGGAAAACAGTAACAAATGAATTGGTTCCTGGGATACCACTTAACCTAGATGGAACCATATATCTTACTTCACTTCTGATACTAGAGCATCAGAAATTAGATGTCATCTTGGGAATGGCATGGTTACAATACCATGGTGCTATTCTAGATCTGGTCCCTCGAAAAATATATCTAAATTCTCCACTCCATCCCTCTCAAGTCCTCAAGCTTGAGAAAGCCATTCTAGTGAATTCATCTACTCACAATACAGAGATTTTGGAACTTAAGGATATTTCGGTAGTATGTGAATACCCGGACGTGTTTCCCGAAGATCTTCCTGGTATGCCCCCAGAAAGATATATAGAGTTCAAGATTGAACTTGCACCAGGAACGGTGCCAATCTCAAGACCCACCTACAAGATGGCACCCAAGGAACTTGCAGAACTTAAGGAGCAGTTAACCGAACTTGAGAACAAAGGTTTCATTCGTCCAAGTTCATCACCATGGGGTTGTTCTGCACTGTTCGTAGAGAAGAAAGATAAGACCTTGAGACTGTGTGTAGACTATCGTCCACTTAATGCTGTCACTATCAAGAACAAGTATCCACTGCCACGCATTGATATTCTCTTCGATCAATTGGTGGGTGCTAAAGTATTTTCAAAGATGGATCTTCGTTCTGGTTATCATCAGATTAGGATCCGACCAGAAGTTATACCAAAGACAGCATTCTCAACGAGGCATGGACTGTATGAGTACCTTGTTATGTCCTTCGGATTGACCAACGCACTGGCTAATTTCATGTATCTCATGAACTCGGTGTTTATGCCCGAATTGGACAAGTTTGTCGTAGTCATCATTGATGACATACTTATGTATTCAAAATCCGAAGAAGAACATGCTCAACACTTGCGTATTGTGCTTCAATGATTACGGGACCACCAGCTATATGCTAAGTTCAGCAAGTGTGAATTCTGGATCAGCCAAGTGCCATTTTTAGGGCACATCATATGAGCAGAAGGGATTGCAGTTGATCCAAGCAAGATCAAGCAAGTCCTCAAATGGGAGTCTCCAAAGTCTGTACATGAAGTTTGAAGTTTCCTAGGTTTAGCTGGGTATTACCAGAGATTCATTCCCAGTTTCTCCAAAATAGATAAACCAATGACAGAACTTCTGAAAAAGGGGACGAAGTATGTATGGACTGAGGCATGTGAGGCAGGTTTTCAAGCATTAGTAAAACACCTCACAACGGCACAAGTATTAGCTCAACCAGAAACAACCAAATCTTTTGACGTGTATTGTGATGCATCAGGAATTGGTTTGGGATGTGTGTTGTTGCAGGATAGACGAGTGGTCGCTTATGGATCACGGCAGCTTCGGAACCATGAGCAGCACTATCCGACTCATGATCTAGAACTCAATGTTGTGGTACTAGCATTGAAGATGTGGAGACATTATCTACTGGGTAATCTAGTACACCTCTACACTGATCACAAGAGCTTGAAATACATTTTCACCCAGAAGGATTTGAATATGCGACAACGGAGATGGTTAGAGTTGATCAAGGACTATGAGATTGAGATCCACTACCATCCAGGCAAAGCGAATGTAGTCGCAGATGCTCTGAGCCGCAAGTCCCAGGTCAACAATCTGTCCATTACCTCAATGGAAGGAGAAGAAGAATCGAGTCTCTACTTGGTTCCATATGGGGCACTCTACAATCTCGCTCTCATTCCTACCATCAGGGAGGATATTGTAGCAGCTCAGAAGGAAGACAAATGAATGTCACACATTTGACAAAGAATGGAAAAGGGGGAGATGAAATGTTTCTGATGCGACAATGAAGGTACCATTTGGTTCAAAGACCGTATAGTGGTACCCCGAAATATGGAACTTTGTAAGAAGATACTGGATGAAACTCATTTATCCAAGTATTCCATTCATCCGGAAAGTAACAAAATGTACCAAGATTTGAGAAAGAAGTTATGGTGGACTCGGATGAAGAGGGAAGTAGCAAAATACATATCCGAATGTGATACATGTCGACGAGTTAAAGCCGACCATATGATGGCAGCAGGACAACTTCAACCTTTAAGCATACCGACTTGGAAATGGGAGGATATCAGCATGGATTTCATTGTTGGGTTGCCTCCCACTCTCCATAAGCACGACTCAATTTGAGTGATCGTTGACCGATTGACCAAATCAGCTCATTTCATACCTGTCAGTGTCAAGTATGATGTAAAGCGGTATGCAGAACTTTATATCTCCAGAATAGTGTGTCTACATGCTGTACCTTCACTATCATTTCAGATTGCGGATCTATTTTTGTTGCTCGCTTTTGGGAGCATCTCCATGATGCACTGGGTACCAAACTGATTCGAAGCTCTGCTTATCACCCTCAGACTGATGGACAAACCGAACGCGTGAATCAAGTGCTAGAGGACATGCTTCGTGCCTGTGCCATCCACCATGGTAGGAATCGGGATGATCATCTACCATTGGCGGAATTTTCGTACAACAACGGTTACCAGGCTAGTATCCAGATGGCGCCATATGAAGCTCTTTATGGCCGGAAGTGTCGCACACCCTTGAACTGGTGCGAATCTGGTGAACGAGTGGTATATGGCATCGACTTAATAAAAGAAGCCGAAGAGCAAGTACGCATTATTCAAACAAATCTCAAAGCCGCTCAATCTCATCAGAAGAGCTACGCGGACAAACGACGTCGACCTCTTCACTTCGAGGTTGGGGATCAAGTTTATCTCCGGGTATCCCCTATGAAAGGTATCCATCAATTCGGGGTGAAAGGGAAGCTAGCTCCATGTGTTATTGGGACGTTTGCAATAATCAAAAGATGCGAACCTGTGGCATATCAATTAGAGTTACCGCCATCACTGGCAGGGGTCCATAATGTGTTTCACATTTCTCAGTTGCGGAAATGTCTCAAAATCCCAGCGAATATACGTTTTGAGGATTTGGAAGCTCTCCAACAAGATCTCACTTATTCCGAGCATCCAACTCAGATCGTCGATGAGAAGACTCGCACTGCAAGAAGCCGCACCTTGCGTTTCTACCAGGTCTTGTGGAGCAACCACAGTGCTGAAGAAGCCACGTGGGAAAGCGAGGAGTATCTTAGAGCGAACTATCCGGACTTGTTAGCGGCATATGTTCGTTATATCTGTTCCTTTTGACTTCTTTTGTAATCTTGGGACGAGATTCTTTTAAGGGGGGAGGAATGTAAAACCCCACTTTTATGGCATGTGAATTCAGTGAGTTTTGTGATCAACTATATTAAAGATCCAATATAGTGGTACACATGAACTTAATACCATCCAAACCTTTCTTGCACTCATGGTTAAATTTTATTAACATGAGTATTGGACTTCACCACTAATTCTATAATGATTATATTCACCCCTCTTCAAATTATAGAATTATTTGGATGAAGTTTATTAAGGCAATTTAAAGTGCAGTACTAATTTGCCCTGCCAAAAATATTCAAATTAGAGGCTCTAAATTTTTCCTTGACCTTCTAATATTCTCAATAGCTTGCCTGCAAAATTTCAAGATTTTAGGAACTCATTTGCTATTTTATTTGAGGCGCTTAGCAAATTTGAATCAAATTCAAATCTGAATTTTAATTTCTTTTCCAACTTCTTTGAACATAAGATTTGAGTTCACCATTGTGTTCAGAATAATTCATTTACCATATCCACAAAATTTCATGATTTTTGGAGTTGATCTTCTATTTTTAAATGAATTTTTAACTTTACTGTTGGAGTCTGACTGACCTGTGGGCCCCACCGGTCAGCCTCTGCTGAACGGATCAGCTCTGCCGTCTGCCATCTCTGCACCGGTGCTCGCCCGTTCGACAGCGCGTGCGCATGCAAGCTCCAGCGAGCTGCTTGCTTGCTTGCTTGCCGCGGCGCTATAAAAGGCCGGTCGCCGCTACGATATTTTCCCTTCCCCGATCGGTGGTTCCCCCTCTCGCGATTTCTTCTCTGTCGCGCGCCATCGTCGCCGCTCGCCTCTACTCTGTGGTGCGCCGCCGTCTTGCACAGTTTCAAGCCACGATCCAAAAAGCTTAAAGGTGCGCCTAGTCGAGCTCTAACTCGCGGTGCAAACCGTTTCCCTTTTCATTGAGAAATGAGCAAGTTATCGTTCTTCTTCATTCCGGCCGATGTGAGGAAGCTCACTCGGTTTCTGTTTCAATTCCGTTTCTATAAGTAAATATTCTTTGCAATTGCTTAGAGATAGTTTCTATAGGTCCTAGCGCTCCTACGTGAGCAAAAACCCATAAAAGTTATCGAGCAACGGCCGAGGAAATCGATTTTTGCTCGCCGCCGGTGAGGAACCTCTGTTCGCCGTCGAGCTAATAGTTTCTGATTGTTTCCTCCTCTCCCACGTCCAGTTCCTTGATCTGCATCGTCCCAGGAAGGTTTTGAAGAAGATCCCGAGTGGTTTGAGCTACTCTGGAGCGAGTTCCAGGTTGCCCGAGTGCTCACCGCCGCCGCCGCCGTCGCACAGCCATTTCTGACGAGTTTCTGGTCCCGTCGACTTCACCATCGTGCTCAGCGACTCCAAAAACCCCCAGGCAGCGAGTTTGAGCGAGTTTGGCCCGTTGGTTTAACCGGCGGCGAGTCACCGCCGCGGGCGCCGCCTCGCGCAGGCGTTGGCCCGAGGTGAAAGACAACCCCGCAGGGCCCCACCTGCCAGTAGCTGCGGGATCACGGTGCGGCTGGGATTCCGTGCGGCTGCGCGCGAATAAATTTGTTGACCGCGGTGTTGCATTGACCAGAGAACGCCACGTGGCCCATGGGACCCACCCGATTGAATTTCAATCCTGGCGCCGATATGTTATTAAATTAATTTCAGAAAATTGTTCAAACTTCTAAATTGAATATCTCTCTGTAGACAATTCTAAAAATCTTCAAACAAATTTTATTTCAAAGCGCTTGAGCTCTAGTTTCTGTCAGAACCAATTAGGTTCTGTGAAACGCAAAGTTAAATTTTGTAGGAAACAATCTTTCCAAATGCAAATACAATTTTTTCAGACAAGATAGCCTCTGGAAAAATCCCCAAAATTCACATAAAATATAGTGTCCTATTCTTGACTACAAGAAAACGTTTGGGAGCCATTGCACCTGTTTAACCCTCTGTATAGTTCAATAACCTTTTTCAGTTATTGAATTTTTACAGATGTTTAGTTGCTTTACTATGTCTCAAATTTGGACTGAGTTTTCCTTTAGTCATACAGTAGTTCCTGTAAAAATCTCGGATTTAATTGACCTACCATCCTAGTCCTATTTCAGTCGCAAACTGAATATTGAGTAAAAGGTTAAAAATTCAATTACAAGATAATTCCAGAAATTCTTGCCAACTTAGAAATTCAATAACTCCTTCGCCCCAGCTTAGAAATTTAGGTAACAAATTTTGCTAGAACCAGGACAATTTCCTATATCTTAATTATCACCTGTTAGCTATGTTCAAGCTATAGTTTCCTCTCTAGAATTTTATGGAAGTTGATAGCTTGCCATAATTTTGGAGACCACAATCTATTTTGATCATATCCTGTTCTTTGCAAGAGCTTCTATCATAGTCCCTAATACCTACCTTCAATGTTCTAAAGCCCATTAAGTCATTATCACATAATGGTCACCATAAATTAAATCATGGTCTTGGTAATAATTATTTTTCAAAGTCATTCATATTCGTATTCTATGCACATCGTATAGTGACCGAAGTCGAGGAGGAGCCAGAAGCCTTGGAAGAGAACCTCCCAAATATTAACTCTGACTCTCACCTGCAACAAGGCAAGCCCCAGTTTGCATTTAAGTCGTTTATAAAATTTTACTTTATCACTATGATGAGTAGTCTATGAATTGTGCATTACGTATAGGATGATTGATACTCCACTTGCATGGCCAAAAATCCCAGGGATTGATGGGAACGAGTTCCAGTTTGACCTGTAGTAACTGCTTTGCTAATGCATAGGAAATCTGGTAGAAGTCGAGTAGTTGGAATCTACTCGCGAGAGATGTAGGACATATCTCACAGGATTGGTTAGATAGAAAATGGCATAATATAATGAAATGGAGACCGGGCAGGGAATGGATAGGAAGCGGAGAGAATTGAGTCTCAGTCGCATAGCCCTGCCTGTGTCGATTAATGCCCGTCTGTATGTGGCCCCTTTGGACAAGCTTGAATTGTACTGGCAACATAATGGACATATGGAATCCAGTAAACTGATGTAACTCAATAACTCGGGTGTCGAGGCCCACTAACTCACCATCGATAGGGGTCGGCTGAGGATAGTAAGGTGTAAATCGGTCGGCGGACACATGAGGTGTTCCGTGCGGAGACCTTCTGTTTGCGGAGGTGAGATGGGTTCGGCGTTCGGGTTTCTTGTGAAAGGTGGCCATATACGCCTAGTACTGAAGTGTTATGTAGGTACAGGTGTGCTCGCTGACACTTTCCAACGACGTATGTGTCGTGTTGTTCGGGTGTGTCCTGATTGCAATCACTGTCCGTCGCAGTAATAGAGTACCACTTGTTCACTGCGCCGTGACGTAGTAAATACTAAAGAACCCAGAAAATACCATTGTATTGAATTATAAAATTACTTTGCAACCTTCTATGATTTAGAGATAGTATAATTAAAAGTTTACAGTTTCCCCATACTTTAGCTGTAATAGCATTATGTGCTCTGGGCATGTCATATCATCGGCAAAGCGTTTCTTGTTTGATTGTGGAACCCATGATATGCCGTGCTCAGAGAATGTCATTTGTTACATAAAACCTGATTTATAAGGATCCACTTGTAGGCGAGTCATTTATGCTTCACCTCACCCATGTTTTAGGGTTCACCTTGCATATGTCTAGTGAGACGGGTTAGTCTTGCTGAGCCTTATGCTCACGTTTGCAGTTAACGAGTTTTTGCAGGTTATACAGTTGAGGAAGGGTTTGATGATGAGGCTACACCACCTCCAGGATGTACAGCCGAGTGGGAACCCTGCACGCCGCCCTGATTGAGTGTTGCTAGTACAAAGTATCCAAGGCATGGATAACTTGGCTTTTGCATAGCTAGTGCGGAGAGCGTAGCTATAATATATATGTTTCTTTCCTTACGCTAGTGTTGTAAAACTTCCGCTGTATTATAAATAAAAGATTTTGTCTTGTACTTATTCAGGTTCAATTCTTGTATAACTGTTGGGTGTCGCATCGCACGAAACCACCCAATGAGATCCTCGGATGTCGGGATTCTGGTCCCCACACCTGAGAATCTTTTTGAGGGCTTGACGATGTGAAGTACATGGGGAGGCTTGAAACCGTGCAAAAAGACAAACGCTGAATTGTATGTCCGGTCTTGATGCCTTGAGGTACAAAAGTGATCCGATTATGCTTCTATATTCTTTTTGATCCACAGGTTCACCATCTTCATCAAGTTCAAGTGTTGTTGCTATTCCCATTGGTGTCTGAAGACGCTTGCTTTTGTCCATGTTGAAGCGCCTTAGGAGGTCTTTTGTATACTTCATTTGATGCACAATGGTACCCTCCTAGGTTTGCTTGATTTGCGACCCCAAAAAGTACGTGAGTTCTCCCATCATACGCATCTCAAATTCTGAACTCATCATAGCTGAAAACTTGGACACAAGATCATGAGAAGCACAACCAAAGATAATATCATCCACATACACTTGAACGAATAATGAGTCATTGCCATGCTTAATCACGAAAAGAGTTTTTTGAGCCCTGCCCATGGTAAACCCCTTTTCAAGTAAGAATGTTCTTAACCTATCATACCATGCTCTAGGGGCTTGTTTGAGACCGTACAAGACTTTGGACAGTTTGTAAACATGATTAGGAAAATCTGGATTTTCAAAACCCGATGGTTGTTTGACATAAACCTCCTCATCTATGTAGCCATTAAGAAGAGCACTTCTAACATCCACTTGGTTCCAATTAAAGTGTGACCTTGAGGTGGATGTACAAGTTTCCAAACATTGTTTCTTTCAAAATTTTCTAACTCTTCTTGCATGGCAATAATCCAGGATTCATTAGTGAGTGCATGTGATATATCTTTGGGTTCAAAAGAAGCAACAAAGGCAAAATGAGCATGAGAGTTTGGATTGCAAAACCTTGACCATGTGACTCGTTCATGCAAGCTTCCAATAATTTGGTGTGGAGGATGACTTTTGAGAACCCGGAGAGGAGTGGACACTTCACAAGCTTCTTATTCTTCATATTCATCACAAATCGATGAGCTTGTGACTTGAGGAGGATCTGGACCAGCAATTGTGGTCGTCGGTGCAGGCTGTAAATCAAAATCAAGAGCTGGAATAATGTCATTAGCTGCTGAATTTTCGGGCAGCAGCTCCACCTCTTCCTCATCTTCAACGAAAATGCTCTCCCCCTGCGGATATGAATCCGGACCTGCAATGTTTGAGATAGTACCTGGGCTAGCTTCATCAAAAGACACCTCACAAGTCTCCACAATTTTGTTATTGTCAAGTAAATGTGAATGTGGCCTAGAGGGGGGGGGGTGAATAGGCCTTTTGAATTCCCTGCACACATAATAGAATCGTCAAACCTTGGTTGGCCGGACTAGTCCGGTCGCATGGGCGGACTTGTCCAGTGTGCTAAAAATATGTTTGTTGATCAAGTGTTGATTGGGAATCTAAGTTTCTTTAGCAGCGGAAATGAGAACAACAGATATTTTTATTTGAGATTAATATAAGAATGCAGGTAAAACATATAATTGCCTTGGGTTGATGTTTTAGCACTTAAGTGATCTAGTGAATAAAATTTAAATGAAATAAGGCGCAAGACACACGAATTTTTCCTGAGGTTCGGCCTCACCACGAGATATACGTCCTCGTTGAGGAAGCTCACACAGAGTCGGATCTCCAACCCTTTCCCACTTCAAGTCACCACGAAGGCTGACTTGATTCCACTATCATGGGTAATCACCAAGTTTGTCAGGCAACCTCACACGTTGAGGGCTCCCACGAGAATTACAACGAAAGAAGTGATCAAATACACTCAAAAGTATTACAATGCAGAGTATGAGTGTAGAAAGATCAAACCCCAAGAGCTTGCAATGAAAGAACGACGATCTCCCAATCCCGAATCCAAGTGTTCAATTGATTTCACTGTTTTTGCACTTTAGATGTGTGGGGAGATGTGTTTTGGGCTCTTGGGACGAAGTGGCGGCGCTAGGGTTTGTTGTTTGATCAGTATTCGACGTGTGTGTTAATAGGAAAGCTGTGGACTCTCTATTTATAGGGTTTCCAAAAGGTAGCCGTTGAAAAACCTTAACACCGGACTAGTCCGGTGCAAGTCTGGACTTGTCCGGTCACTGTGCATTTTGAAGTCCAGAAAGTATGCCGGACTAGTCCGGTCCAAGATCGGACTAGTCCGGTGCTGTGTGAAGTTGACTCCAGAAAGTTCATCGGACTAGTCCGTAGACAGTCCGATCTCCACGAATGGGAGATTCCAGAAAGTTCAACGGACTAGTCTGGTGCATGATCGGACTAGTCCGGTCCCTCAATATGAGAGACTCTAGAAACATCAACGGACTAGTCCGGTGGATGCACGGACTAGTCCGGTCTCCCTATAAGTGGGATTCCAGAAATATGAACGGACTAGTCCGGTCCATGATCGGACTAGTCCGGTGCTTTGTGAAAGTTCGGTTAATTTTAATCCCTTACCCTCACGCAAAGTTGTGAGCTCTTGGAGTGTGTCTTTCGTACACTCCCTATACATTCAAAATCTAATTTAGTTTTCCAAGCTTTATCAAAGTATCTCTCTTTGAACACCACTTCATTTTTCACCTTTTTGTGTGCTCCGAGCTGTTTCACTTGTTTGTCCTGCAATCATCTCAGTGGATTCATTAGGATCTCATATGTTTGTCATCAATTAGCCAAAACCCACAAGGGATATCCTAGATGCACTTACAATCTCCCCCTTTTTGGTGATTGACGACAACCATTTGAGATATCACAATTGAGAATAAATTCTTGATTTTCATAAGGTGTGCACATATGAGAATAAAGATAAGTCCACAAAGAGCTTCTCACATATGCAGACACCTTATGGTGGGGTGCCTAACAGGTGTGTGATTAACAAGGTGTGATGAAGTAAAGGTAATCAATAATGAGCATAGAGATAATCATCCAAGCAACAATAAGCATCACACATAAGAGAAGAAATAGTGCATTACACGGTTTTTTAAAAACAAGTACATGTCCTTGATCACAAAAACATAAAGACACCAACTAGAGATGGTCTCAAGCTACTAGTCTCAATCTCTCCCCCTTTGGCATCAAGGCACCAAAAAGAGAAAAATTGAGGGGAATCACTCATCGCCACTCTCTTCTTCAGTCTCGGTCCGGTCCTCATCTTCACCACCATCATCATCATTTGCCGGAGCAGACTCTTTCTCGGAGTCCTCGAAGGCGGGCGGGGATCCCACCGGCTCAATCTCCAGCTTGTCACAAATAGCTTTGATGTTGACATTGACATATTGCTGATGCTTCTTTTGCCTGACTTCAATCTTGCAGAAGCAGGCAAAGATAGAGGTGAGCATTTTGAGCACACCACCGGATGATTCATGGGAAGGTGCAGAGCTAGGAGGAGTAGCTGAAGATCTAGTGACATTCACATCTCGAGTTTGTTTAGTCCTCCTTTCAGCTTCAGGGGATGGACGTGCATCAGGAGCCGAAGGTAGAGTGTACTCAGTGGGCTTTTGCGGTTTCAACCCCGTATGGTGAACATCCTTGACGAACTCAAGTCCAGTCACCTTCTCAATCATGTACATGATGTACGGGGCATACACGCAAGATCTGTTTGGAGTGATTGAGATGTTCACAATGTCATTGTAGATGTATCCAAAGACATTGAACGGTCTCCTCCCACCAATGACCTTCATTAGGGTCCTCAAGGTTCCTTGAATAGTCCCCGCATCTCCATCTTTCGGGGCTATTGTCTTCCTCAAAATTATGTTGAGGACCACATTGAAGGGCTTCATATAATTGATATTGGGAGGGACATAAGGCATCCTTGTGTCATAGAGAAAATTGAGCTCATCCTTCTCCAAGGGCTGCAGATTGTGGATAACAAGATCATGATCCAATGTGTGTTCAAGGTGAAGGATTCTCGCAAACTCATCATAAGTGACACTATACACAGAACCATGAGTCATCCATGTGAGACTGTCTCCATCACCACGAGCAAAGTAGAGGGTGGAGTAGAATTGGGTGATGACCTCATTGTTCCAATCATTCTCAAAGGAAAACAGTTCCTTTAGTCCGTGCCTCTCCTGGGACAAAACCACCTCACGGAAGGCAGGATACTTCTTCGACTGCATGTACCCAATGTTCACCCATTGACTCTTCACAACGGGATTCTTCATCTTCATGTACACATGCTCATAGTAGTCGGCATGGAAGTTGGTCCAAAATCTTGGGTCTGAGCATTGCCGAGGTTGAGCATACACATTAACCTACCTGAAGCTATCGGCAAGCTCTCCCCCTTTTCCAGTGAAATCCTTACTTGAGCGCTGCCTGTTGCGGTGACTTGGGTTCTTCATTTTCAGGGGTCCAATGGGACCACTAGCAAGCCCCTTTACTTTGTTGAGAGTCCACTTTGGCCTTGAGGAGCTCTCACCAGCCTTTCCTTGGGCCTTCTTCACAAGTACCCTCCTTTTCTTGGGCAAGTTGTTGTCGGAGGGTGGAGAGTGCACATTTAGATCATGCCTTTTCTTCATGTACCTCTCCTTGGCTCTCTTCACTTTTTCGCGCTGAACTTCTTCATCAACATGGAAGGAGCTGTGATCTGAGCTTGAAGACATCGTGCCAAACAAGGAGTTCATGATTTAGATGAGAATGAACTAAGAATGAAGGTGATGTGAGGATTCAAATGTCAGAGACCGGACTTGTCCGGTTTCAGAGTGCGGACTTGTCTGGTGTACCGGACTAGTCCGTACCTGGGAGCCGGACTAGTCTGGCCTGGCACAAGAACCCTAAAAAAACTAGAATCACAATTTCTATCTAAGGGTGCAAATGAGCATGAAGGAGAAAGGAATACATCTCTGAAGCTAATGTACTTCCTTGGAATCAAGAGAAATAAGCTAGAACTAGAAAAGTTGAGAGTTTGATTTTTGGGAGAAATTTACCGAGATTTGAAGATTCGCGTTGAAGGAGCACGAATATTTCCGGATGAGTTTGGAGTGTAGTATCAACTCGTCGAGGGGAGGATTTCTCACGGAGAAAGCTTGGATTTTGAGGGCTCAACTTGAAAATCACTTTTGGGGGCTAGGGTTTGAGAGGTGAGGGTTCAACTCAAAGTGGAGGGAGGTTTGAAACGGTTTTGGGCCGGCCAGCTGCTTATATACGTGGCCGACTGGACTAGTCCGGTGCCCCTGGAAAACCTAGAAGGAGGGACTGTCCGGTGGCAAACCTGACTAGTCCAGTGTCCCTAGAAAAACTGAGTATATAGAGATAACTAATAGTGATCCAAGGACAAGTTTTGCAAATAATCTTGGTGATTATGACCAGAAAGCAATCAACACAAAAACATCGTCATAAATTCCAAGATTTCTTCAGTAAAAATAGTTTTCTTAGGAGAAAAAGTGGTGAGGGGCAATTTTAGCAATAAAATGTAACATTTGATGTTTCAACCAGGTGTGCAATGTTTCAAGCCACATTTCGAGAGTTAAGAATATTAAGTTCATTCCTAAGTTCACAAAACCTTTTCTCATCCAATGGTTTGGTAAAAATATCTGCAAGTTGTTTTTTAGTTCTAACATGTGAAATAGCAATGTCACCTTTTAATGAATGATCCCTAAGAAAATGATGACGGATATCTATGTGCTTAGTTCTTGAGTGCTCTACTGGATTGTTTGCAATTTTTATAGCACTTTCATTGTCACATAGAAGTGGGATCTGGTTAAGATTGTAGCCGTAGTCCCTAAGGGTTTGTCGCATCCAAAGTAATTGAGCGCAACAACTACCGGCTGCAATATATTATACTTCTGTTGTGGAAAGGGCAATGGTGTTTTGCTTTTTCGAAGACCAAGATACCAGGGACCTACCAAGAAACTGACAAGTCCCCGACGTGCTCTTTCTATCGACTTTGCATCCTGCATAGTCGGCATCGGAATACCCTATCTAGTTAAATTTGGATCCTTTGGGATACCAAAGGCCCAAGTTGGGTGTGTGCACAAGGTACCTTAGGATTCTTTTTACAGCAACTAAATGACACTCTTTAGGTGCAGCTTGAAACCTTGCACACAAGCAAACACTAAGCATAATATCTGGCCTAGATGCACATAAATAAAGTAAAGAGCCAATCATGGACCGATATATTTCTTGGTCCACATTTGGACCGTCTTCATTTAGGTCGAGGTGTCCATTAGTGGCCATGGGTGTCTTGATGGGCTTGGCTTTGTCCATATTGAATTTCTTGAGAATTTCTTGTGTATACTTTGTTTGGCTTATAAATGTACCTTCTCTTAGTTGCTTCACTTGGAATCCCAAGAAGAACTTTAATTCGCCCATCATTGACATCTCGAACCTATCTATCATAATTTTGCTAAACTCTTCACAGAAGGATTTGTTAGTGGATCCAAAGATAATGTCATCAACATAAATTTGACATACAAATAAATGACCATCACAATGTTTAGTGAAAAGTGTATAGTCAGCTTTACCAATTTTGAATCCATTCTGAATTAGAAAATCTCTAAGACACTCATACCAAGCTCGAGGAGCTTGTTTGAGGCCATAGAAAGCCTTACGCAGTTTGTAGACATGGTTGGGATATTTTTGGTCTTTCAATCCTGGTGGCTGCTCCACATAAACTTCCTCCTTGATTGGGCCATTTAAGAAAGCGCTCTTGACGTCCATTTGATATAGCTTAAGATTATGGTGAGTAGCATATGCCAATAAAATACGAATGGAGTAAAGTCTAGCTACAGGAGCGAAAGTTTCATCGAAGTCCAAACCTTCGACCTGAGAATAACCTTTGGCCACCAGTCTTGCCTTATTTCTTGTTACTACTCCATGTTCATCTTGCTTGTTCCGAAACACCCATTTGGTTCCAACTATGTTCGCCTTTGGTCTTTCCACCAGCTCCCATACTTCATTTTGCTTGAAGTTGTTCAGCTCCTCTTGCATTGCAATCACCCAGTCTGGATCCCTTAAGGCTTCTTCTACCCTGTATGGTTCCAGAAAAGACACAAAGGAATAGGATTCACAAAAATTTGCAACTCGAGATCTAGTAGTTACTCCCTTAGCAATATCTCCAATGATATTGTTAACAGGGTGGTCTCTTTGCATGCTCTGGTGTACTCTTGGGTGTGGAGCTTGTGTAGTTGCTTTTTCTTCATTATCTTCATGTGCATTGTCTCCCCCTAGATCATTGTTTCCATGATTGTCCTGATCTTCTTGATCTTCCTCCTCTTGATCTTGTGTAAGAGCTCCCCCTTGATCATTGCCTCCGTGTTGAGGTTCATCTTGTGCATTTGAGTCGAATGTTTGCTCTTGTGGTAAGATATCACCAAGTCCCATTTTCTTCAGTGCTTCATATGGAGCTTCCTCTTTATCTAGCACACACTTATCAACTTGCTCCACTTGTGAGCCGTTAGATTCATCGAACACTACATCACGTGCTACTTCAACAAGGTCGGACACCTTGTTGAAGACATGATAGGCGTAGGCATTCGACTCATATCCAAGCAAGAATCCTTCATCGGACTTTGAAGCGAACTTCGAGGCCCTCGGTTTCTTGTTGATAATAAAACATTTGCAACCAAAAACATTAAAATAAGAAACATTGAGCTTTTTACCGATAAGGAGCTCATATGGAGTTTTCTTCAGTAGTCGATGGAGATACAGTCGATTTGTGGCATGGCAAGCGGTGTTCACTGCTTCTGCCCAAAAACGATCTGATGTCTTGTATTCATCCAACATAGTTTTCGCCATCTCGATTAATGTTCTGTTCTTCCTTTCGGCCACTCCATTTTGTTGAGGGGAGTAGGGTGCCGAGAATTCATGCTTTATCCCTTCTTCATCGAGAAACTCCTCAACTTGGAGGTTCTTGAATTATGTCCCGTTGTCACTTCTGATATTCTTTATGGTTGATGAGAATTCGTTATGAGCTCTTTTCAAGAACTTCTTAAGGATCCCCTGAGTTTCTGATTTATCATACAACAAAAATACCTAGGTAAATCTTGAAAAATCATCAAAAATTACTAAACCGTATTTGTTACCGCCGATGCTGATGTACGAAACTGGACCAAAGAGATCCATGTGGAGAAGTTCCAGCGGTCTTGCGGTAGTCATCACATTCTTGGCGGGGTGTGGTGCTGTGACTTGTTTTCCTGCTTGACACGCGCTGCACGGCCTGTCTTTTTCAAAAACCACATCCTTAAGACCACGGATGTGACCACCTTTTAGAAGTTTCTGCAGATTTCTCATCCCAACATGGGCTAGCCGTCTATGCCACAGCCATCCCATGTTGGTCTTAGCAACCAAGCAAGTGTTGAGTTTGGCTTTATCTTTGTTGAAGTCAACTAGATAAAGCTTGCCCTTCAACATTCCCTTGAATGCAATCGAGCCATCGCTTCTTCTAAAAACAGTCACACCCTCATTAGTGAATAAACAGTTGTAACCTTTGTCGCATAGTTGGGATATTGACAAAAGGAAATGATCTAGAGAATCTACATGTAAAACATTTGATAAGGTATGTTGAGAGGATATTTCAATGTTACCGCAACCAAGGACCTTTCCTTGCCTGTTGCCTCCGAAGTATATGCCTTCACCTGGATCCTTGTTGTACTCGTACTCTACAAACATACCTCTCTCTCCGGTCATGTGATTTGTGCATCCGCTATCAAGTACCCATTTTGTTCCACCGGAGGAGTAAGCCTACAAAAAGAATTATTCCTTGGTTTTAGGTACCCAATCTTGCTTGGGTCCTCTCAGGTTAGTCACAAGAGTCTTGGGCACCCACACACAAGTTTTCAAGTTCTTGTGGCGTGGCCCTGTATATTTGGCAATTTCTTTTCCATATTTGGCTTTCATAAGAACATAAGAAGCGTTAAATGTATGAAACAATATTTGTAGTTCAGATTCATGGGATTTTTCCTTAACAAAGACAATTCTATTTTTAGCATGATTAGAAGTAGACATGTGTTTGCTCTTATCAAAACCAAGGCCATCTTTGACATTAGGAGGTCTAGTGACCATATATGCACTGCGTGCATATTTGATCTTCTCCTTATCAAAGATGCCGCTTGGAGGGGCATGCATATTATGAGAAGTTGAAGTATTAGAAATAATATTCTTCTTACTAGAGCAAGTGCAAGTTCCGATTGTTGTCGAACTTATATCTTTGGAGGAAGAGCTCTTGGACGAAGAGGAGTCACTTTGCTTGAGCGACTCGACTTGCACCTCAAGGATCTTGTTAGATTTTGACAAGTTAGCAAGTTCTTCCTTGATTTCAATATGCGAGTCTTCTAGCTTTTAGTAAGTTTCCTTACTCAAGACTAGCTCAGCTTCAAGCGACTCGTTCTTCTCTCTTTCAAGCTCGAGAATCTTTTCAACTTCTTGATATCTCTTCCTTTCACGGATGAGCATATCTTCTTGTTAGTCAAGAAGTTCTTCCTTTTGAAAGATTTCGTTCGACAACATTTTCATTTTCTTTAGAGCAATTTTACTTAGTCCTCTAAACATTTCTTCATTATCACTAGAGCTGTCAAAGTCATCAATAGAGGAATTTGGCGTAGGAGGAGTGAGCCGTACCTTTTTCTTGCCTTCCTTAGCCATAAGGCAAGTGTGGTTGTTCATGTCCCATCCTCCCAAGTTTGAAAAGAGTGTGGCCTTCATAGTAGGTTTCTTGATTGCGATAGTGGCCATTTCTTCTTCTTCATCTGAGGAGGACTCGTCGTTTGACTCCCACTCCTTGCCAATGTGAGCTTGATGGGTTTGTCTTCTTTTTCTGAAATTTTTCTTTTCTTGAGATCTTGTTTCCTTCTTCTTTTTGTTTTCTTCATAAGGGCAGTCCACCATGAAGTGACCATAACCTCCGCAGTTGTAGCAAGTGCGTCGAGCCTTGGATTTTCCTTTATCCTTGCTTTTGCCTTCATTTGAGTTGTTGCCGTGTCTTCTTTTCATCATTCACTTGAACTTTTTGATAAAGAGTACCATTTCTTCATCATCAAGATCGGTGCTCTCGTCACTTGTATGCCCATCGTCTTGATCTTCACGAGCATCTTTGAGTTTGGGCCGGCATGTTGCTTTGAGAGCAACCTCCTTCTTTTTGGAGGAAGTGAGTTCGGCCAAGTCTTTGACGTATTGTGCCTCTTTCTCCATCATTTCATGGTTTATGATCTTTCCCAACAACTCATCGGGAGTCATTTTGTGACACCCGGGGCTTTCTCTAATCATTGAGCAAAGTGTGACATTTCTTGGCATGAAGGCTCTAATCATTCTCTTGACTACCTCGTGATCCGTCCATTTCTTACTTCCATAGGCACGTATTTTGTTGATGAGTGCCTTCATCCGGTTGTACATGTCTTGAGGTGATTCGCCTTCTTCAATAGCGAATCTCTGCAACTCTCCTTCAAGCATTTTGATTTTTGCTTCACGAACTGATCTATTTCCTTCGTGAGCTGTCTTGAGTGTATCCCAGATTTCCTTTGCACTTTCTAAGCCATCAATCTTGGTAAATTCTTCTCTGCTTAGTGATGATGTTATCACGGCGACGGCTTGTGCATTTCTGTGAATCTCTTGTTCTTGTTCTGGGGTGAGTTCTTCATCCGTGTCCGGGGTGTCTATGCCAGTGCAAACAATGTGCCATAGACTAGGATTTAGAGATATTAGATGCATCTTCATGTTGTACATCCACATTGTATAGTCGCTTCCATCAAACTGTGGAGGTTTTCCCATAGGAATGGAAAGATAATGGTTGTTTGAATTGAGACGGTTGTAGTTGTAAGGCTGTCGGGAGTAGTCGTGATGGCCACTCCCCGTCATCTTTTCTTCTTCTTTTCCCTTTTGTCCTAGCAGTTTCTTTCTCAGAAGTGCCTTCAATTGTCGCACTTCTTCATCATCATGTGGGCTCTCTTTCAGTACATCAAAAGTTTTAGTTTCTTGTTCCTCCTCATTAATGTTCATCTTCGAGATATCATTGTTCTTCTTAGAGGCCATTGATCTCTCCGAGATGTGAGTCTCGTTGGTGGAGAACCTTGCTCTGATACCAATTGAATGTGGCCTAGTGGGGGTGAATAGGCCTTTTGAATTCGCTGCACACTTAATAGAATCGTCAAACCTTGGTTGGCTGGACTAGTCCGGTCGCGTGGGCAGACTTGTCCGGTGTGCTAAAAATATGTGTGTTGATCAAGTGCTGATTGGGAATCAAAGTTTCTTTAGCAGCGGAAATGAGAACGACTGATATTTTTATTTGAGATTAATATAAGAATGCAGGTAAAACTTATAAATGCCTTGGGTTGATGTTTTAGATTTTAAGTGATCTAGTGAATAAAATTTAAATGAAATAAGGCGCAAGACATAGGAATTTTTCTCGAGGTTCGATCTCACAACGAGATCTACGTCCTCGTTGAGGAAGCTCACACAGAGTCGAGTCTCCAACCCTTTCCCTCTTCAAGTCACCACGAAGGCCGACTTGATTCCACTATCACGGGTAATCACCAAGTTTGTGAGGCAACCTCACACGTTGAGGGCTCCCATGAGAATTACAACGAAAGAAGTGATCAAATACACTCAAAAGTATTACAATGCAGAGTATGAGTGTAGAAAGATCAAACCCCAAGAGCTCGCAATGAATAAACGACGATCTCCCAATCCCGAATCCAAGTGTTCAATTGATTTCACTCTTTTTGCACTTTAGATGTGTGGGGAGATGTGTTTTGGGCTCTTGGGACGAAGTGGAGGCGCTAGGGTTTGTTGTTTGATCAGTATTCGATGTGTGTGTTAATAGGAAAGCTTTGGACTCTCTATTGATAGGGTTTCCAAAAGGTAGCCGTTGAAAAACCCTAACACCGGACTAGTCCGATGCAAGCCCGGACTTGTCCGGTCACTGTGCATTTTGAAGTCCAGAATGTCTGCCGGACTAGTCCGGTCCAAGCTCGGACTAGTCCGGTGCTGTGTGAAGGTGACTCCAGAAAGTTCATCGGACTAGTCCGCAGACTAGTCCAACTCCACGAATGGGAGATTCCAGAAAGTTCAACGGACTAGTCCGGTCCATGATCGGACTAGTCCGGTCCCTCAATATGAGAGACTCCAGAAACATCAACGGACTAGTCCGGTGGATGCGCATACTAGTCCGGTCTCCCTATAAGTGGGATTCCAGAAAGATGAACGGACTAGTCCGGTGGATGCGCGTACTAGTCCGGTCTCCCTATAAGTGGGATTCCAGAAAGATGAACGGACTAGTCCGGTCCATGATCGGACTGCTTTGTATAAGTTAGGTTAATTTTAATCCCTTACCCTCGCGCAAAGTTACGAGCTCTTGGAGTGTGTCTTTCATACACTCCCTATACATTCAAAATCTAATTTAGTCTTCCAAGCTTCATCAAAGTATCTCTCTTTGAACACCACTTCATTTTTCACCTTTTTGTGTGCACCGAGCTGTTTCACTTGTTTGTCCTGCAATCATCTCAGTGGATTCATTAGGATCTCATGTGTTTGTCATCAATTAGCCAAAACCCACAAGGGATATCCTAGATGCACATACAAAAAGCACACGGTAGCCTCTAGTATGAGATGGATAACCAAGAAACATGCCATTAATAGATCTAGGTTCAAATTTATCGAGATTACCATGTTTCTTAATAAAGCATTTGCAACCAAAGACCCGAAAGTGTGTAACACTAGGCCTATGTCCAAACCAGAGCTCATATAGTGTTTTACCTAGCTTAGCGCGCAAGAAAACACGATTTGAGACATAACAAGCGATTGCAATCGCATCAGCCCAAAATTTCCTAGGAGTTTGATATTCATCAAGCATAGTCCTAGCCATCTCAACTAAGGTTCTATTCTTTCCTTCCACAACACCATTTTGTAGAGGTACATATGGTGAAAAAAATTGATGATCTATTCCATTTTCAGCACAAAAGTGATCAAAAGATTGATTTTTAAATTCGATTCCGTTATCACTTCTAATTGCTTTTAAAGATCCTGGGTGATCAATTGATAATCAAAGAAATAAAGTTCTAAAGTGAATGAAATCTTCATTCTTAGATGCCATAAAGGAAACCCAAGAGTATCTATAATAATCATCAATAATCAAGAACATACCATTTACCTCCGAAGGATTGAACACGTGAAGGTCCTACGGTGTCAAGGTGCAAAAGTTGACCCGCCTCGGTTGTCATAATCATTGTGAGAGGAGTATGTGAACCCGCAACTATCTTAGCATGTCTACAAGAAGAGCACAAAATTTATTTGTCCCCTTTAAACTTACGCATCCCATGTATGCGATCAAGAGCACTAACACTCGTTAGATGACCAAAGCCTATGTGACCAAGTCTACAATGCCAAAAAATACAAGTCCTTGGAATCATTAGCAACTAGACACCTATGCTTAGAGGAATACATATCCAAATCAGCTTTAAAAACTCTTCCAAACCGTGACAAGTTAAAAATAAGATCACTATTTGAATTTACAACTTTGCAGCAATATTTAGTAAAAATAATTTCCTGATTTTCATCTAGCAGTTGTGAAACAGAAAGCAAGTTGTATTTCAAATTTTTAACAAGTGCCACATCCTTTAAAGTGTAGTGATCATGTACTCTAACCGAACCCTTAGCAATTATAGGAGTTGAAGAATTATCGGCAAAAGTAACATTCTCTACATGCGACACAAAAGAGAGGGAGAACCATTCTTCGTTACCAGTCATGTGGCGTGAGCAACCTGAATCCACAGTACAAATGTTCTCCTTCCTCAAGTGTGTCATCTACATAGAAGCACAATATGTCGATTACTCAATACTGGGTTTAGTCAAAAGGCATTTAGGAATCAAGTATTGAGTAACACAACGTCCAGTAGGAATAACACGCAAAAGCTGAGATAAAACAGCATGTTTATGAGCCAAAGCTTGAGAATTTTTCTACCCAACTACTGTCCTACAAGATGTTACATGTGTAGCACAAAAAACAGTAGGTTTGGGAGCAAACTTTGCATGTTTTCGATTCATTACAGCAGATTGCATGTTCCTATCATTCGGTTTAGCAAGTGCAGCAAATTTTGCATGAATGTTATGAGATATAGCAATCATTCTTTCCTTTTTTATGTTGTTTAGCTAGTCTATAACAAAAATCTATGACATGACCATCTCTACCACAGTAGGTACAATGAAATTTAACTTTGTGTTCATGTCTAGATGAGCAAGCAACATTTTTATTTGAAACCGGATGAGACAACACTCCTGCAGATTTGAAAACCACTTTCTTTTGTTTAGGAACTATGAATCAAACCACTTCCTAATGACTTTACAATTTTAGGTGGATGTGCCTTAGCATGAGCATGAGAATCAAAAAACCTAAACCAGTTTTATCATTGCAAGACTTGGAAGAATTCAGCAGTAAGTTTAGGTTCTTATTCCCATTACAAAACCGGTCTAATGTCATATGCATATCATCAAGTTTAAAGGACAAATCAAGGCAATTTTCACATGAAGTTTTTCTTTTTAATTTGCAATTGGAACAATAATTAACTTCATGAGAACGTAAAGCATTGTTCAATATAGAAATTTCATTCATAGCATCTTGCAGTTTCTTATCAAGATCATCACAAGTAGAACAATGCAAATCAATTGTAGAACAGCTAGCATCTTTTAAGTTTTTATCATTAAGTGCAGCAAGCTCTCTGTTCTTTTCAATTTCTAACTCAAGTTTATCAAGTGTGGAGGTGTGCACACTTCTTAATGAGGACAATTGTTCATATATTGAATCACATGAGGAACAAGAATCATCACTAGGAATCAAGGATTTCAAACGATTAATTTCAGATTCTAGTGACTCAATTTTAACAGCATTGTCCCTAAGCTTTTTGTCCTTTTTCTTAACTACAACAGTGGCACGAGAAATAGCATCACACATTTCTTCCCAAGTAGGACATACCTCTTCGTTGTAACTGTTGTGTTCTGCATCCTCCATACTTGATTTTGACTTGCCCGCCACGAAGCACAAGTTTGCCAAATCATCTTCATCTTTGTCGCTTCTAATGTCCGCATCGCTTGAGCCAAGTTCTTGAGGTGCGGAGATTAAACAGCTCACCAGTTGACATCATATAAAACCCTTCTTTTTCTTTGTATCTTTTGCAGAGGAGTGTTTCGTCCTAGTTTGCTTTTCATCCCAAGAAGTAGGACCTGAAAGGTTAGGGCAATCTGAATCAAAATGTGTTGTCTTACCACATTCAAAACATCGTTGAGGTCCGAAGCTTCTTCTCCTTCTATTTATCACATTTTGCAATGCTTTTGAGAACCTAGTAGAGAGAAGTACTAGCTCCTCCTCTAGAAACTCCTCAATCTGTTCAAGGGTTAGAGAGGACAACAAGGAAAGTGTACCACAAGATGAAGATTGGCCAGAGCTAGGCATATCACATTGATAAACAAATGCAAGAGACTTGTAGGGGTTCTTACGTGAGATTATGTCAATTTTATGAGTTTTCAATTTAGAATATAGTATATCTAAAGTAAGTGTACTCATGATAGTAGATTCACGAATAGATGTAACCTCCATCCCCCAAATTGACATTTCTAATGCACTTAGTATTTGCCTAGCATTGTCAGCATCTGAAAATTTAACATTGACACTACACAAGTTGCTGAGAATTTCGTTAAAATGAGCAAAGAGATCGTCAATTGACTCATCGGGTTTTATGTCAAAACGCATGTATTCTTTCTTGAACATGTCTTGCCTTACCTCCTTGATTATTTTGAATCCTTCGTGGTAGTCACAAAGTGCTTTCCACACATTGTATGCAGAGCGGCGGTATGCAACATGGTCGAAGTCGCTTTGTGTTAATCCTTGTATGATCAAGTTTCGAGCCTTGTTGTTTTCGTCGACATCTCTCAGATTTGTAGCTGTAACTTGATCGTTTGATGGCACTTCGTAAGGCTAGGATACCTTATCCCATATTGTGAAACCTTGAGCCTGGATGAAGGCTTCCATACGTGCCTTCCAAACCTGAAAATCAATACCACTAAAGACACAAGGTTTTTGCAGAGTATTTCTCCATGATGATTAGTCAAAACACATGCAAATCACAAAGATTAGAGCACCGTGGCTCTGATACCAATTGTAGGATCGAAGAGCATGTGAAAAGATACCAGAGGAGGGTGAATGGTAGATTTAAAACTTTTTCAGCGGAAGCAATGAAAACCCCTCAGTAGAAAAATGATATGTTAAAGAGATCGTGTGTGAGACTAATCTAAACGTGTTTCACCATGACAAAAGTGTTAGATATAAGTGAGAATCAAGTCACGAATATGACACAACAAGAATCACTCGAATGCGTCGAGAGAAACTCAAGTTACGATCGAATGATCGAACAAAGGTCAATCTATTCTACCGAGTAAAAAAATATTTGCAATACTGCAAAGAAACCCGTGTAGATCAAAAACCACAAATTTAATAACCGTGAAATTTTTACAGATGATAGATAATAAATTGTGAAGACAATCCAAAATGAATCAGGTCAATTGGATCTGTAAAAATCAAGTTATGATAAAACCACCGAAGAAAGGTAGCGCTGGGCAGAGAACTCGGTGAGAAAAACATGTCTGGAACAAGTCGGACGAACAAGGCACAAAAGTTCCTTTAGACTACGATCTTTATTCAATAGAACACAAGAGAAACAGCCCAAAAGTTGTTCGCCACGAGCTCTGGCCTTCCTTGCTTATATAACAAGCCCGAAAGCCAAGTCAACTCATACGAGGACTCTAATCCTACTCAATTCACGAATAAAAACATTCCATAACTGCTCAAGACTCTTCTATACGCAGATAGAAGCAATCTTAAGACTTTCAAACACCTTAGAAACATATCCCAAATTCCTAAAACAACATAAATTCGTGACCCACATGAAATCCTATCATAACCAACTCAAAACTTTTCATAATTGAGTCAAAATCAACTCAGCCCCAACCTGAGTCTATAACCTAGTCGGTTGGACCTTTCCAACCAATTCTTTACGTCCACATCTCTTCATCACGCCTTGGAACCATGAAGTCATGTCCATTCACTCCTTGCATACATGTAAACATCTTCCAACGACATCCATCATACCTTCATACGCAATGTTCTTGATCCAAACATGTGTGCGTGACCTTCCGATCAACTCAACCACAATTCCTTCCGAACTTGGTTGTTGAACCTCATTTTCTCCCTAAGACTAGTTTAATGGATCCCGTCACCAGCCATGTCTTAAACTCAAGCAACACCTACACGTGAATAAACAACCCATACTTTCGAGCACAAGTCCACGACTTGACTCTCGTTAGATCCAAAACCACAACACTTTTCGTGAGCACCTCACGTAAGCATGTTGCAAACCATAGAAAAAACGATATCAGCTATAACCACCAAACCACACAAAAAACTTAGTAAAAGATTACTAAGAAAACTTTCCATCAATGTAAAGCAAGTACGAATAATTGCAGGTTAAAAGCAGAACTACTGCGATCAATCACCGGACCTTGCCAAAGCTAACCGGACCTTGAACCAGAGCTTATCAAAGCTAGCAGGAGCTAGCACTGGAGCTAACCAAAGCTAGTCGTACCTAGAGCCAGAGGTAACCAAAGCTAGCTGGACCTAGACCTAGAGCTAACAAAAGCTAGTCAGACCTAGACAAAGAAGTCGGACCTTACATCGAACCTTGCCCGAGCTACCTAAAACAAGTCGGACCTATCGTCGGAACTTGCTGATAAAGGTGTTTTGATAATATTCAAAACTTTATCGCCATAGCCAAAGTATTCAACACACATATGTCTCTCACCAACACCATCATTTACCATCATATCGCATCCATAAATATTTATCTATCCATATACCAGATTCTAACCATCATCATCAACCATGTCCATTTATCATAACCCAACACATATCCATAACCAAACCATCCAAATTTCCAAGTTCCACACTAATCATGTAAGCGTTCAGGTCGCTCATAACTGGGAGCACGGGTATCACAATAGTTTTTAACATTCTGCAGAGGTTGTATCACATTACCCACGAGTTTGTGATTTCGTCCCTTTTCGGTGACTAAAGAACCTCTATAATGCTCGTGACCCGTCGGTCACATTACGCACTCCCATCGGTGTGTGGCCAAGAGATCACAAAATAGCATTTACAAAAGGACTACCAGCATATTCGGACCTGCTAAGGTTTCACAGTTGGCGATGCCTCCAACTGAGCACATCCAACCAAGGGCCCCCTCTTGTGCCGTTCGGATCCTGATGTGTCCCGCCACTATTGCAAACAACAATGCTGGCAATACACCAAATTAATCAACTAAGAAGCACCCATACTGGCCCTGTGGTAGCACTGTAAAACCTAGGTTGTCGCTCCACAAAGCGGTCCTCAGATCTAAAGCAAGCGAAACCACCATATCTTCCAACCCAGTTCAAAAACCATGCTTGCTTAGATATCCCAATCCTATGTTACCAATTAACCATATTCATCAATTCACATCATCCATAAGTGCATTAATTGGTTGTTTTCTCATCTAAATTAGTTAGAGCGAAGCAAAAAAGTAAAATACCCTTCCCGACTCTCTACAATATATTCCAAGCGACAAGGATGGTCAAACAAGACTAGTAAATACCTGTCATGGTTTTCTCATCAATTTGACACAAGCATGTAGTTTTGCAAACAAAACATTTAAAAACGGGGACAAGACGGTCGAGGACACTTGCCTTGCTCTTGAGACTGGTTGGGATCAAAAGCTTCAAAATTATGGTGCTAGAGGTCCTCGAAACCACCCTCTAGAGCGTTATTTTCTATTCCGCACGACAAACATACAAAAGAAACATCACAATCAATAAATGCTCATATATTACTCAAAATGTCATGACATGCATGATTGATTCAATTATGTGGTGATGCATGTTATTAGGTTACTATTATTGCTTACCAACTAGTTACGATTGAGCTTTACGTGTTTGAACTAGTTCCAAGGCATTTTAAAGAATATTACAGAAGTTCTAGAAATTTCCAGAACTGAAGGACCAGACTAGTCCACACCTGGGCCGAACATGTTCGTTCTGGAACGGAGAGGATATCGGACTAGTCGACAGTGGACCGACAAGTCCGTTATGGTTTTGGTAAATTTTCAACTAGAGCATGGTTTATGTTAAAATAGAACCATAATTTATTTAGAAAAGATGAACCTAAGGTATTTTCAATCACGAAGATCAGAAGGCAGTGGCACAGTGTCACGTGAGAGACACATCTCGACAACTCGAGGTCTCATGGACAACCTATAATAGCAACTAGATAACAAAACCTGCAAAATCACATACAAAGCAACCGTGAGTACAAAGGCTCAACGAGACTTAATCGTCTCACCTAAACATGAAGCTCTACATGCTTGAGACTTCCAATATAGGAAAACTGAATTTGCATAAAGGACTCACGTATTAGTAAATCCTTAGCTCAGTTTTAAGGTAGTGAATGACGTTCCCTTAGCATGGCACATCACAGACTCCACAATCAGACAAGAAATGCTTCATTCCCGATGTTACATGCTTAAAGCTGCATAAGCTTTATTCAAGTTAAATATTTAGCAAATGTAAAATTAATTGTGCTAATTCTAATCCAAACAAATTGTAATACTATAATAATTATGGCGAAAGTTTTCTAATATTTCAACTACACTTTATTACTACGTCACAACGCAATGAAAAAGTGGTACTCAAATAACCGCAAGGGATGGTGATTGCAATCAGTAGACACCCAGATAACACATCACATACACCCATTTCAGAGGTGGAGCGAATCACACTTCAGTACATTGTTGTATGCAGCAACCTTTCAAAAGAAACCCAAATGCCGAACCAGTCCTTCCGTAACAGGTAGGAGGTCCCCGCGTGGAGTGTCTCTGTGCCGTCGGCAGAATTACACCTTGCTGCCCTCAACCCACTCCTATAAAATAGTAGGGTAAGCCTCAACACCCAGGTTAGCAAATTACATTTGTTTCCTTGTTTCTATATAGTCAGTATGCATCTGGTACAGTTCAAACTTGTCCAGCAGGGACACACACGGATCGGTTCTCAATCGACACAAGCAGGACTACGCACCTGAGACCACGTCTCGCTGCATCCTATCCCGCTGCTCGGTCTCAAATTCATATTCATAAACCATTTTTTCATCAAATTCATCCCGTGTGATAAAATCCTATCTCGCGAGTTGTTTCCAACTACTCGACTTCTACCGGATTCCTCAAAACATTAGCATGACACTTTCTACTCGTCAAGCAGTAGACCTACCCAATACTCCATGGGATTTGTGGTTCATGCAAGTGGAGATTCAATCACCTTAGACATGTACATATCTCGCCCTAGACATAGGTGATACAAATCAAAATTTTACAAAAGCACCTAAATGCAAACCGGGGCTTGCCTTGGGTTTTGCTAAGTCAATGTCAATACAGTCAGTGCTCGAGCTTCAAAATAACGCTTCTCGTCTAGTTCTTCCTTTTCTTGCTGCTGCTTCAATTAACTTTATTCGTAGCAGATTCATGCTTGTTTCATTTCCTCCATATGGTGCTCCTCCATAGTGATCACTACTCGATATGATCAATGCACATGTAAGAATTATGGTTTACAAAGAGTGAATCATATGAACTTTGAGAGGAAAACATGTAGTACAAAAACTATTTCAGATTCTAGTGGACATGATTGAGTTCTAGCAAAGTGGAATTGGGAGCAATGGATTATGAACCTCAGTGTGACATTCATGTAGAAGAATTAGTTTAGCAAAGATGAAACTATATAGAGCTGAAAAGTGAAAATAGCATTCTCTGCAGTACTATAGGAGGGAATGTACTATATTTCAATCCTGGTGGCAATACATGAATTTAGCATAGTTGATTTGGAAACAATTGAATCATGAATGTTAATACGACATTCATGTGAATGCAAAGACAAATGAGATGGTTCTGATGAATACCAAACCTAATGGACCTCGGATTTTTGTAGTAGTCCACAGAGGTCACAAGAAAGGAGCTGGCAAAGTTTCAGCTAAAACCAAGCAGGGATGTGGTCTACAAAATTCCCTAAGGCATCAAGCTTCTCTAAATTGTCCTGGCTCGTCTGGAGTTTTGACATAGGAAAAGGTTGGTTCTCGGTTTATAAGAGATTAACAGAAGTCTAGAAAAGTTGGTTTCAAAATTTTTAAGCATCCTACATGAAGATATTGATTTTTGAAGTTGGAACAATATTTCTGAAAAAGTTTCTGGATGTTTTGCAATTTTTCATGTTCATACAGATTTGGAGCTCAAGTGTACATAGTAAATCGATTCAAATGGCTCTGAAACTTTTACTGGAGTTCAAAGGAACTAAATGGAAGAGTATGGTCAAATTTGGGAATTTACCAATTAATAGATCATCAGGAATTCATTTCTAAGAATTGTTGCTTCATGGAATTATACAGGAACAATTATGGACTTTCATACAGATTCAAGAGCTCCACTGAAAGTATAGGCCACCCTGGTTCTAACCAAATTTATTTGGACATTTTTGGCCAGTGCTACAAGTAGTTATGATTTTTCAAAGTTTGGACAAAATCTTAATTTATTTGCCTACGGGAAATTCAATCACTGTCTGCCAGGGGGGGTCCACCCAACAGATTCATCTTTTACCTCTCGACATGACGAAACTGGAGGGCTTCGCTCGGCAGTTCCCATTCTTGGGGGCGACAACAGACAATGACATAAAAACAAGAGATGATCTCCGAACACTGGAAAACCTGCTGGGCAATGTTTAAAGGTGCTGCGGCCATGGGAACGAGTTTAACGACGTGGCAGCGGCAGCTAGGACAGCGGCCATGGTGGGACTGCGTGGAGACTAATCTATTCCGCTAAGATTTAAACCCTAGAGTACCTTTGCACTGTGGGGAACTCGAATCTAAACATTAATTGCGCGGAAATCAACCACAACGTGGTGTTCTTCGATGACCTAGGGTTTCATGGCGGGATTGGGGAAAGATGGATTTCTCAGGGCATGGTCGATGGTTCCTAAATTTCTTTCACTGGACGATGCGCACGCATGCAAAGAAGAATTTTTGTTACTAGAATATGCTCTGATTAATCGCGTAATCGGAATTAGGGAAAAACCTAGCTTCGGTTCTAAAGAACATGTTGCCGATTGTGGAGAATATTTGCCATACATTCATTTAGTCAGCTGGTGAATAAATAGGTCGTCGGGCACATGCGCCGGGCGTGAGGTTCGGAGGTTCGTTAGCCTCGATCCTGGATGACCAGAGAGGATAGGAACGTATGTACAGAAGACTCGGTAGGCTAACAGACTCTCTACACCCCCTCAGTCTATGGGACATTACCGATGATGCATAGGCTGTTACGAAAATTTTCGAAGACTTTTGTTGGCAAGCCTTTTGTCATTATGTCCGCGAACTGGAGGGTAGTGGGCATGTGTATGATGCGCAATTCACCAAGAGCAACCTTCTCGCGAACGAAGTGTATGTCCAGCTCGATGTGCTTGGTACAACGATGGTTAACTGGATTCTTGCTGAGGTAGACTGCAGACACATTATCACTGTAGATCATCGTCGCTTTTGGAATGTTGACGTGCAGTTCTTAAAGCAGCTGACGAATCCAACAAGACTCAGCTGTTGTTGTGGCTACGGCCCGATACTCAGCCTCTGCACTGGACCGGGATATTGTCGTTTGTCGCCTGGAAGACCAGGAGATCATGGAATCTCCATGATAGACGCAGTAACTAGAATTGGAACATCTAGTGTCTGGGCAGCCCGCCCAGTCCACGTCGGAGTAGGCTTTCAAGGTCATAACTGCTGAGCTGTGCAGCTGCAGGCCATGAGAACGTGTACCTTTGATGTATCTCAAGATACGTTTGACCAGGTTCCATTGCGCGTCTCGTGGTGCACGCATGTGAAGACAGACCTGATTTACTGCGTATGCAATATCTGGGCGAGTCAGAGCGAGGTATTGCAGCGCCCCAGTGATGCTCCGGTAGAATGATGAATTTGGAACTGGTTTTCCTTAGGCTGAAGAGACCTTCGGTTTGGTGTCCACTGGCGTTGACGCTGGCTTACAATTAAGCATTCCAGCTTGCTGTAATATATCATCGGCATAGGAGGACTGGCAGAGGAAGAAACCAGTCGCCGTTCGGCGGACATGGATGCCAAGGAAATAGTGAACCGCGCCAAGGTCCCTCATCGCAAACCTGCTGCTCAGTTGTTGAACGATGGGATTGAGGAGGTCTTGTGAGGAGTCCGTGAAGACGATGTCATCAACATACAACAACAGGTATGCTACATCATTGCCGTGGGCGTAAATGAACAGAGAGGTGTCCGATCGTGCACTTCGGAAACCGATGTTGATCAGCTCGCTGGCAAATGTTTCAAACCATGCCCTCGGTGCCTGTTTAGGTCCGTACAAGGACTTGTTGAAGAGGCACAAAAAGTCTGGTTTGTTACAATCAACAAAGCCAGTGGGTTGTTGACTGTAGACCTCCTCCGATAGCTCTTCATGCAAGAATGCATTTTTGACGTCGAGTTGGTGCACCAGCCAATGACGCGAGGCCGCGAGATGGAGCACAGTGCGGATCGTCGCCGGCTTGACAACAGGGGAGAATGTCTGGTCGAAGTCGATCCCCTGTCTTCGATGGAACCCACGTACAACCCAGCGAGCTTTGCATCGATCAAGCGTGCCGTCGGTGCGGAGCATGTTTTTGAACAGCCACTTGCCGGAGATGATATTGACCCCGGGTGGATGCGGTACGAGCCTCCATGTTTTGTTTGCGTGCAGCACATTGAATTCGTCTTGCATGGCAGAGAGCGATTCCGGGTGGCGCATTGCGGCGCACACTGATGTGGGCGGCGGTGTAGGCTGTGTGAGTGCTGCAGCGGCCTACTTTGGGTTCGGCATGTAAATGCCGTTGCGTCCCCTGCTCACCATAGGATGTCGGTTTATGTTCTGCGGCGTGGAAGCATGGGGCAGAACAGCATTGTTGAGAGTTGCAGGGGCTGGACTTGGTGACTGTAGTTGAACACGCATGGTGCTGTTGTTGGGATGTGGCAGTGTGCGGATTGAGAATGAGTTTGTTGACGCGACGGGTGGATCCTGTGAGGCCAGGCATGGCGAGTCTGCAGGAGGAGCTGGCTGCTGCGCAAATGCATGCGGTGGATTGCTGCTGGATCCGTGTATGTGGGAGGGCCGTTGTACAGCTGCGGATGCGACGGGCGGAGTTGGTTCTGCCAGGCCGATCAAATCAACAGGAGCGGCAGACCGTTGCACAGGATCCGATTTAGACGGATCGATAGTAGCAGGACTCCCGCGCAGATGACAACCGCTTCCAGCCGCACATGCAGATGGGATCACCCAGCAGTTGGCTGCTACAGGCCTATGCAATGTGCATTCGGCTGGACGAAGACATACCGGATAAGAGTCTGGTGGCGTTGTATGACCAGGGGGCTGCACGACCTCTTCTTTTTGCACCGAAGTGGACCTGAAAAGAAAAATAGACTCGTCGAAAATAACATGACGAGATGTTAGTATTTGATGTGTCGAGGTATTGTCACAGCGAAAACCCTTTTGGTCTGGGGGATAGCCAAGGAAGATGCATGGTGCGGATCTTAGGGACAGTTTATGTGGCATTGTGGCTGTGGTGTTGGGGCAACCGAGGCAGCCAGAAATGCGCAGATGGTTGTAGTCAGGAGGATAGCCGAGGAGAAGCTCATGGGGTGTGTTATTGTTGCGCGCTCAGCATTTGTGGCGATTGAGAAGGTACGTGGCAGTGGCGAGTGCGTCTGGCCAGAAGGAAGGTGGTGCAGCGCCATGGAACAGCATGGTGTGCATGCTGTCATTAAGCGTGCGAATAATGTGCTCGGCGTGGCCATTTTGTTGGGATGTATAGGGGCAGGTGAGGCGCAATACAATCCCATGGCACGCAAGAAAATCTCAAGCGGCGTGGTTATCGAATTCTTTCCCGTTATCTGATTCGACGCAAGTGATGGACAGTTTGAACTGTGTATGTATGAATGCATGGAATGTAATGATGGTGGGGAGAACATCAGATTTATGTCAAAGTGGGAATGTCCATGCAAAATGTGTGAAGTCGTCGAGAATGACAAGGTGGAATTTAAAACCTGAGTTAATTGGTATAGGCGAAATCCATACATCCAAATGAAGTATCTGGAATGGGAATCATGTCTTGATACATGAATCTGAAAAAGGCAACCGGACGTGCTTCCCCAATTGGCATGCCTCACAGGTGTGAGACTCGGCGTTTGTTGGACGAAAGGCAAACGAGGATAAAATATGCTGTAGATGACCATGGCCTGGATGACCCAAGCGTGCATGCCAGAGGTGAGACGTTAGGGAGGCCACCATGGAACTATGGAACCGCTTATTGGTGGTTAGCTGCTTGAAGGAGTAGAGATCGCCGGTGGAATCACAGCAGAGCAGAATCGTCCCTGACCAAAGATCCTTAATGGAAAAACCAAGAGGGCCAAAAATTACAGCAACAGTATTATCTCATGTGAGAGTACAAACGAAGATTAGGTTTTTGACCAGTTGTGGCAAAAGCAGGACATTGCGGAGGTGCAACGGCGAAACATTTGTTAGGATCATGGCATGCCCGATGCGATGAACAGACATGGTGGCACCATTGCCGACAATAATGTTAGATGAATAAGGTGGAGGTGCGGAGGAGGAGAGTATACCAGGGTGATTGAGCATGTGCGAGCTCGCATCGGTATCGAGAACCCAGACGTTCCCTGGATATTGGCTTGGCGGAGGCACACTGTTGAGAGCAGTCAGGAGGCCCTGTGGCAGCATCGCATGGGGAACGCTGTAGTTGTAGGCGTCTGGGTAGCCTGGGGACCGCGGTGGATTGAAGCGCCTATTGGGTGTCGAACCCGGGGCATGGTCCCAACAGCCCGGATCTCGATGGACGCCAGAGAGGCATCTGCCATGCCTGCACGACGCGGGTCCATGGGTTGACGGTCACGTTCCAGCTTGGACGAGGGGCACCAGGGTTTTTTGGTGCAGTGGGTGCGCCATTGTGGCCAAACTCTGGTGTAGATGCAGGACGCCCGCCGTTCCTCCCGCGATGGCGTCGGCGGTCACCTCCACCATTTTTGTTGTTCGTTCCTAGCTGGTTTGGCGCAGAGGACGATGTTTGTTGGGGAGGCGCAGCAGCTCCAGTGTTTGACGTCATAGCCAAAAGAGCTGTGTTGGCTTCTATTTCGTCCTTATGGGCCTGCCGTTTCTCATCCTGCAACAAGTAGTCGCGGACATACAGGAAAGAAAGCAGTGGTTTGGAGGCGGTGATGACGGAGGTGGCATGACTGAACTTGGAGGAGAGACCGTGCAGCACATTAACAACGAGGGAGCAGTCGGAGACTGGGTGTCCGATGTCACGTAGGAGGTCCGCGAGCTCTTTAGACAACTGAAGTAGTCTGATATGCTGAATTCCCTTTGGTATAGACCATGGAACTCTTGCAGCGCGTAGGCGGCGCATTGGTTGGCATTGTGGAGGAAGAGTCCTCGTATCGCCGACCAGAGAACATACGCCGTTGGGCGCGGTACTTGAATCATCTTCATGAGGCTTGGAGTGATGGAGTTGTATAACCATGACACGATGCATTGATGAACATGAAGCCAATCAGCGTCATGCCACATATGTTGTGCGTCGAGTGTCCCATCAATGTGGTTGATGAGGACGAACTTGCGTAGAGTGGTGTCAAAGAATGAACTCAAAATTGAGAAGTTGGACTCGCTGTAGTCCAACACGATGGGGACGTGGGTACGTATATTGACGTGTTGCAGGGAGGAGGCGATGGCAGCAGGCTGAGAGGAGGGCTCGGCGAAGGGGTTGGAGGTAGCCGAAGCAGTGGAGCCAGCGGCCGATGAGGTGGGGCTGGACGCCATGGAGTGGTGGGAGAAGGGTGGAAGAAGATCATAATTACACTGATACCATGTTGAGAACATTTGCCATATAATCATTTAGTCATCTGATGAATAAATAGGCCGTCGGGCACATGCGCCGGACGGGAGGTTCGGAGGTTCGTTAGCCTCGATCCTAGATGACCGGACAGGATAAGAATGTATGTATAGAAGACTCGGTAGGCTAAAAGACTCTCTACAGCGATAAAACAGGAAATATGAATATGGCATGGCATGACACGAGGAACCCCTTTACAGGCAGCATGAGGAGGTGCAGGCGCACCTATTGGTTACCTTGGTGGCTCAGATGAGGCATAGGGGGGAGGAGAACACCGAGGAGACCATCGTAACAGATGCAGCTGTCGGCTTTGCAGTCACAGGATCACCGAGTTTATGGCCGTGGAAGCTCGGGCTGCCCAGAAAGTAATTTGGAGGTTGAGAAAATCAACAAGGAACATGAAAACTCGAAAGCGAAGGATTAACACCCACCACCAAGCTGGGATTTCAGCTGGGCCGATACGGGCACCACCATAGCCAAGCTCCTGCACTATAAAACAAGCAACAGAGCAGTCTTCCATGCTGCTGGCCAACAGAGGAGGATAAGGAGGATACTGAGGAAAGGTGGGCACCCGTCTGCAGCTTCAGTGAGCAAAGAAATCGCCAGAGAAAGTTGGGCAACGGTGAGGCAGAGCTACGGCAACGGTGAAGGAAAACACCCTGTTTTTCATGCTTAACTAGCAAAGAAGAGAGGAGAAGCAACACAGCTTGCTATGAGTCGATAAGGAGGCTAGAAGAATATCTTCCTTGCTGGTTTGCATGGCGAAACAAGCAGGACGTGGCACATGCACTGGCCCTGCGTGGCGCCATAGCAAGAAACAGAGAGGAGTGGAGAGATTTGCACTGTTATGGACAATGACAGGTGGGACCCACAAACTTTACCTAATCCCCTCACTTTTAAAATAAATTGCTTCACGAACATGCTCTGAAAATTTCGAAAATTGGCAGCTAGGATAATTCGGATGTGAG
Source organism: Tuctoria greenei (assembly GCA_036927565.1). Lineage (NCBI taxonomy): Eukaryota > Viridiplantae > Streptophyta > Magnoliopsida > Poales > Poaceae > Tuctoria > Tuctoria greenei. Next base: position 201,109,083 of record JAYESD010000002.1, read on the forward strand.
GAATTCATATTGGTAGCCCAAATTGATGTTTGACAATTCGAGTTCGAATGCCCTCATATGGATCGATTTAAATAAAAGGCAAATGAGGTCAAGAGCTTGTCAAAATTTGCAGAAAAGATTCTTTGAATCATAGGAATGACTTTGGTGAACTAAATTTTTGAATTTTACGAATTTGAACAGGAGATTATGATTTGAATTTGAACTCCCTTTTTTGAGTTCAGTTAAAAACCTTTTGAACACTATGTTTAATTTCCCTTTTTATTGCTCCATTTGATTCCTGAGTCAAAATCTTTTTTAGGGTTTCTACGGCTCTCAGCTTTACCCTTAACTCATTTTGAAACTTGTATTTGTATCACACTTTATCTTTTGACTTGCATTTGGCATTTCCCCCTTTTTCCTAATCATTTGCTTAAGTGTAAACATAACGTCATAATGTCTCATCTAAGGTAATGTTGTTTATAAGTTCTATTCTTAACCTTGTTTATTAGTTGAACTAGTTCATGTGAATTCGAATTCATATTTTTTTTATATCAACATTTTCTCATTCATGTTCTTTTCAAAAGCAGGCTTTTACAATAATGAGTCATTTAAAAGACTATAAACTCTACGATACCCATATTAAGATCCAACCTTTAGTGTCATGTTGTATATAAATAGCTAAATATTATGTAACTTAAAAAAGGAAATAAAAATAATATTTGGGCAAACTGTAACAAAATTAATTAGTAAATTGACTGTAGATATTCAAAACTAACTTAGATGACCGTAAAATAGTATTAACTACGAATAAGATCCAAATATAATGTTGCACTCTTCGATAAACCCCCTATGAGCCTTAGCAACCGTATTATTGGATGAATGCTTGTCTTTATTGGATTGGTATATGTAATTCCTAATTTTTTATTGGTGATTCGTATTTTATTCGCGTAGCAATGTACTTTAATAATTGGAGAGTTCGTGAAGTCACCTCAAGACTTGAACAATGAAGAACTCGACAAAGGCATTGATAAAACACAGTAAAGGAAAGCTCTAACTCATTGATCATGTTTAACCTATGTTTTGCAATCGCACCTATTGCCTATTTTCATTGCATGACTGTATGTCTATTTTTAAAATGTTGGAATGCTATGAACCCCTTGAAATGTGGTAGCATAAGCTATGTCGATGACTGAGTATCAGTGTTAGCTATTAGCCAATGATAAACAGTAACACAATAGTTACTCACTATCAACAGCTTGAAACAAGACACTGCATCGATTAACGACAATAGCATTGACTATCACAATTCCCTCCTTGACTTTGACAACACCACCCCTTGACAACCCAACATCTTCATCACTGCACTATTGAAGTGGTGTGATCACCTCCTTGTTTGTACTATGCTTAGGAACCTCTGTGATGTTCGCATCGCGAACTACTACACACTGTATACATGATCGTGAAATGTGTTAAAAGGTGTTTAAGTGGTGTGAGCTAGGATATGGGTGGGTGATTAATGAACTTTTTGTGTGAAGAGGGATGGTGGTTGAGGCGGGTTATGGTGAATGTGTAGGAAGTATGCTTCGGTATGGTCCACCTGTCGTGGATGATTTAGAGCCGCCTCACCAATATAAGGAACGATTCATTTGACCTCAACATAGTGATTTCATACAACCACAGAACCCGTATGGTCAGGACTCACCCTACCTTTCTGGTGACTACCACATGAGACACCTGGAGAGCCATGGAGGGCATGGTGGACCATGAGATGGCACAAAGACCATGGGGCCTCTATTAGCTGGTTGGATAGGGAATGTCCAAATAGCCGCTGTGTTGAGCCGAGGTGGGATTGTGGGGTTACTCGGGGAGGATGGGATGAGTGTCATGTCATATCCTAGCTAGGTGTGCATGGCTTGTGGGTAAAGTGTACAAACTCTGCAGAGTCTTAATCTATCTGGATAGCTGTTGTCATAGCCTTGGTGCACTGTGATCTGGGCTCATTATGATTAGCATTAGTGCATCTCCTTGAAGAGTGTGTGTATGTGTGTGTGTGGGTGGCCGATGCCATCTTGTTTTGGGAAAGTGTTGGCATGCCTGCCGGAGTCATTAGGGCCATGGGTCCAAAGACTTATCCAAAGTGAGGGAACTGGCGGGATGGTATGAAACTCCCCCAGGGCCCGCCAACTACAATAATATTGATTCAACTAATTTTCCCTCTTATTGCAAAATTCTTTTCAAAGAGAACCTTGCATAAAGTTCTTTTTGGCAAAACTAAGAGGTATAGCCTCTCCTTGCTACAAACACTAATGCAAGAAACACCTTCCGTTGAGTAGTGTTAGGGCTTGTGGAGTACCTTATATACTCACTTTTGCTATATATGTGGTCTATCAGAAGATGAAGAAGTTGAAGCGTTTGAGGACGACATTTAGGTCTAGTTCTACATTCCAAGTTCGTCTGTTTGGCATGGCGCAGTTCTTGCTCCGCTGTATCTGAGGATTTATCTATTTTGGAGGTCATCCCCGACCACATCCAATTATAATCTAGATCATGGTTGAAAGACTTGTATTGATTATTAATAAGTAATCATTGTATGGATCTCAATCAATTCTACTGTGCGCACCAACTACGGATCCAGGGATTGGTACGAGAAGCACAAGTGGACCCTCGGAAGGTGGGTCTTGACAGAGTGGTATCAGAGCCATACTTGGTCGTATGACAAAACCTTAGAGTCATCCTATACCCTAAACACGTATTTTAAAAGGTACGAAACTATTTAAAAAAGGTCTCTGTCTCCTCTATGTTCCTTCTGCACTTACCTCCTTCTATGTTGAAACTTTAATTTATTTTCATCGAAGGTGTCACCAACCCCCTCAATACATCATGGTCGTTCGAGAGTGAGATGGACACCAACGAGATGCACAAGGTTGGAACCTTTCAACGTTTGCATCAGACCATTCGAAGATTTGATCCATCGAGCAAGCTTCTAACAAACTCAAGGGAGTACATAAAGACAAAGCAACCGATTACTCTCCTAAGACTACTTGAAGACGTCATCGACACCTATGAAGAGCGACGTCGGATCAGTGGAGAAGTAACTACGTGCAACCCTACATTCTTCATCACATCCACAGAACCCTAGGGTCACTGTAGCCTTCATTAGTAGATTGGCTTAGCACTATAGTAACCTGGAGTATGTCACGAATAGAGTGATCAATCGTATAACATATAAGTTTGTTATCTAGTAGTGCTTAGTGTGATTCGCTGATTTCCATTTGATTCTTCGATTGAGTGAAATTGTGTGCTCTAATACAAACACACATCAATAATCAAATAATAGAAGATAAGTTGGGTGCTTAATAAAATAAATAAATATAGGTTACGTGTGTGTGTATATATATATATATATACATATATATATCTGCACACGTATGCATACATGTATATCAAATAAAACACACCTATAAAAATATACAATACAAAAGTTAAATCCCATATATGTGTACACGCACAAGCAGGCACCATAATGAGAATAAGCAAAACAAAGTTCCTTCCCTCCCTCTCCTCATTCCTCCTTGATCAGCAGAATGACAGTCCTGAGCTTTCTTCTGTTCAAAGCCTCTATGAGCGAGCTACTCAATTCAATGCACGCCAAGGGCAGTAAACCCTGAAAACAACTAAGAAAATAATAAATACAATAAAAATAAAAAATAATAAAATGACACCTAAAAAAGTAATATAATATATTAGTAATAGGAAAGGTAATAAAAATAATAGTAATAGAACAATTTTTTTTTTGAAAACCATTCACGCGCACATACAAACAACAAAATAATAACAACATTAAACCATAGAACCTCCCTCATTCATTATTTACTCCCCGTAGGATGGCTTCTGATAGATCTACCAGTGCCCCAACTCGTTACGAGCATACCATTCCAGAAGAGGGAGACCATGTTCAGATCGAGCATGCTCTGAGTGGCACATCTATGTGCCACGGGTAATGGTCACAGAAGCCGACACCATGGACCGCCAGGAAACAATTGGGGAAGTGAATACGAAAGATCAAATAGCCTTTGAAGATGAGCTAATACCGCCACCTCCACCTGCAACCTTGGCAGACGTAATGGCTGCACAGACCAACCTACTGCAAACCATCTCTCATGCAATGCAAGGAGAACATTGTCCAATGGTACTATACCCATCCAAGGTGCAAGAGTTCATGAGGCTGCAACCACCTGTGTTTGATGGCTCCACCAAGCAACTGCTGACAGCTGATAGCTGGTTGCGCGATGCAAATCAGAAACTTGATATAGTTAACAGCAATGATTATGAGTGTGTTATGTTGGCCCCCCACCAGCTGACTGGAACAGCTAGTGAATGGCGGTATAACTATCGTTAGGTTGTCCCGGGGGCATACACAATTGGTTGGGATGAGTTTCAACAGGCTTTTCGAGAGTACCATCCGCGTGAAGAAAACGTAGAAATGGAAACCAATGAGTTTCGTGCCTTGCGACAAGGAGCCATAACCGTGAACCTGTACCTAAATAAATTCATGAAGTCTCAGCTTGTTATGCTCATGGAGGGGTTAGTGCAGAGAAGAAGAAGAAGAAACATGTTAGAAGTAATTCATACAACGTGAAAAGGACACGACTAGCTGTAGACACTCATCTGAATTGCACTACCTCTATGAACCAGACTCTACCAATAGGGGCAGTCTGTTCCCATATGAATGCAAGACGGAAGAGGAAATTTCAAACCAAAGAGTGTCACTAGCAAAAAACAACATCATCATCAAAGAACAATGGCCACATGATGCGGGCCTAAAAAGCTATCAGGAAGTTCTTCTACCGTAAAGACCCAGAACATCTGATAACAAGCTGCACATCAAACATCACCCAGAAGTGCTCCCATCGTAAAGAAACTGGACATAAAATACCACAATGCCCATTCTACGAGAAAGGAGTAAGGATTGCCACACCTACCTAATCTGGGTAAGAACCATGGGATCAGATAACTGACGCCCTGAGCAATAGGCGCCTGGGCAACAAAGCAGGACCTGAAAGCTCTAGGCGGGGTTGTGTCAACAACAATGACATGTACCAGGACGAGAAGTCATTAGATGACACATATGATGTGTAACTAGCAAACTTCATCCTCGCCTCCTTTATCAGTCAAATTTGGATCCATGTACCTCTTATTACACTACGTAATAAACCCAAATAGGAGACAAAGATGGGCGACGAGCTCAAACGCGATCATCTCTGTATTGTTAAGCAAGATGAGCCCGCTGTTGATGGCTGTTATATACCAATTTCATGCGTCAATATAACTCAATTATGTGAAGGAAATATCATTTCTTGCTCACATCACCTTTCTATTTAACCTATTTCCACTTGTCCTTGGATAAAGTAGTGCATGCAGAGATTCTATGCGGATTTGAAGTGAAACAAGGGGATGGATCCAATAAAATATAATTCCAGCAAGTTAGGCAACGCCACGTGGCACCACATGGATCAACTGGCCCACAAACAGAAGTACCTGAGGCCATCCAATGGTGTAGCACCAATATCAGTCAATGGGACCCACCTAAGAGAGACCTAGAGGAAGCACACCGCAAAAGGGGACAAGAACAGGTCGGTCGAACCCCCTAGTCGATGGACTAGGTCCTTGCGGCTTTCACGGTCAAACGCCACGTGTTGGCTCCTCTAGGCTTGAAGAGGTCATGGTTGACTGATTCGCGGGCTTTTGGTGGCAGGAATCGACCCTTCTCCAAGCTATAAATAGGAACCCTCACCCCTATCTTCAACACACACCACTTGAGTATTCATCCATTGTATTCACGACTCTCCATAGGTTTAGAGGAGTATCGGGTATAGAGAGGAGAGTCTCTAGTCCATAGTCCAAGTAGGAGAGGAGTGGAAAGAGTCTCTTCCCAATTCCCAATTGGGAAAGGTATGTCTCCCATATTCCTCTCTGTAGTTGTGACTTTATTCTTAATAAACATGTTATCTCTAGTCTTTATTGTTCATATATAGGATGAAGCATTTCATGTTTGATTGTTGATTCCATGTATGTGGTAGGAGTAGTATTTATGATTATGCTATACCATTATCATTATATCATCATAAACACTATAAACCTCTGTTCTAGTCTAATTAGCTATGATAAGATTATGTTAACATGAATCACTTATTCTATGAATTAACATTGGTTCAACGATGATTTAGTTCATTGCCTTAGGATGTCTTGTGCCTAGGCTCTTAAGGTAATTACTTAATATGCTAGCATGGTGATAGGATAGAGAGTAGCGTTGAATGTCTGTATGCCCACAGATTGAAGAGGTAGGCAGTAGGTGGTGACAGCCCTATCTGTCCTTTGTAATCCTCCACGTTCGGCTATGCCACAAGCTCTTGGCGGGAGTCGTCCTAGTATTGCTAGAGGTAAACCCGCGCCCGATGTGTTAATCCACTTAGCATGAGAATTCATAGTTTACATGATCATTAGTAACTAACCTAAGTTATGTATAAGTACATTAGAAGCATTGTAGGAGTCTCTACCTAGTTCTTAGCCTAGTCCCTCTTTACCATATTTATCCTCATAGGATATAATGCTCTTGAGTGTGTCACACTACCTCAATTACCCTTTATCCATCCTTGCTAGAACCCTACCTAGGCCAACCTAGCCTCTCTACTTGATGATTGTTTTACTTCAATTTGTCCTTCCTTTGGGAGAATATAAATGACACCCTTGCGGAATACTCTTAGAGGGGAAATGCTACATCGATAGTTTCCGTGCGCTTGCGGATTTACATGTACAATCAAAAAATCTATTAAAAAGCATTTTTGGCGCCACTGCTAGAGATGAATTGTTAGTAGTGCGTAGGAAATATCAACAACCATTTCTAGCACTGTTGCTGGGGAAGGCATCCGAAGTATTACATGGTTGAGTGAATAGGATAGGACCCTGTTAGGTTTTAGTAGGACGACCCTTCTTTGTTTTTGCATTTTTTGTGAAAACAGGGTAGTGTACGTCTGATTTTCCTTGCCAAAAAACATTGTTGAAGATCCCAAATCCCTTCAGAGAGATCGACCTCGTGTCATTACTCCTTGGAAGCTTCGAGTGGCAAAGCAAGCCAGCACAACTACACCAACAACCGAAACACCAATGGCCCAGAAGACCCTTCGTGAGTTTTCAGCTCCTTTTGCTAACAATGTGTCTGTTGGGCCCACTGTTAACACAGGAGATGACATTGAAATCAAGACTGTCCTTATGACTATGGTGCAAGCCAACCCATTTTGTTGGAATGCTAACGAGGATGCAAGTGCTCACCTGCAACAGTTCCTTGAGATCTGGAGCACTTTTAAGATAAAGGACGTATCTCCCGATGCTGTCTGTCTTAGGCTATTTCCGTTCTCTCTTCTTGGGAGAGCAAAATAGTGGTTCTATGCAAACCGAAGTGCTGTAGATACTTGGGAGAAGTGTTCTACGACATTCTTCACCAAGTTTTTCCCGTTGGGCAAGACCAATGCCCTACGTGGAAGAATTTTCAGCTTCCAGTAGGATGCCAAGGAATCTATTCCTGAGGCCTAGGAAAGGCTTCAGGAGTACATCCTAGCATGTCCCCACCATGGGATGGATGACTGGCTCATCATCCAAAACTTCTACAACGGGCTAATCCCTTCTGTCCGTGACCATGTTGATGCTACTGCTGGAGGCGCCTTCTGCTCATTTACGGTGACCAAAGCCAAAGATTTGATTGAGAAGATGGTGTCAAACATGGGTTGGAGCGATGAGCTTCTCCATACCCGCCAGTGAGGCATGCACACCTTGAAGGAGGTGGACATGATTGCTGCCAAATTGGACCTCCTTATGAGGAAGATTGATGGACAAGACAATGGTGAGGTATGTGGCAACACCTATGCCTTAGACTCTCACATCACCTGTGAAGTTTGTGGCAACACGGACCACTTGGGCAATGACTTCCCATAAACCCATGAGGATGCCTTATACGTAGCCAACAATGGAAACAACAATCGCTATCGTTCAAGAGGTCAAGGGTGGGGCCAACCACGCCCATTCTTTCAAGGAGGGTACAACAATAATGGCAACAATGGAAATGAACCCAACTTGAGAGAACTTGCCATTAGCCAGCCGAAGATCAATGAGGCTATATCTAAGAAGCTGTCAGCCAATGAGAAGACCCTAGAGAGCATAAATGCCAAGATTGAAGGACTATCCTCAGTATTCAAGAATTAGTTGAGTTTCAACAAGATGTTGGAAACTTAGTTGGCTCAACTGGAAGCTACTGTTCCTCCAGTGGAGAATGGCAAGATGCTAGGACATCCTGAACCCCCTGTTGAAAATATCAACATGATTTCTCTACAAGGAAGCAACTGGCTGAAGGACCCTGGATGTCCTTCAATCTCATGCTCGATTGGGGCACACCACTTTGACAAGGCCCTTTGTGACCTTGGAGCAAGTGTGAGTGTGATGCCCAAGGTGGTTTTTGACCAGCTGAACTTCACGAAACTTACTCCAACACCAGTGCAGCTTCAACTGGCTGATTCCTCAGTCCTTTATCCGTTGGGTATCGCTGAATATGTCCCAGTGAAAATCTAGAACTGCTTCATTGCTGTGGATTTTGTGGTGCTCGACATGGAGGTCGAGAAGGATACAATGGTCATTATTGGGCGCCCATTCCTAAGCGCTGTGAAAGCTCACATAGATGTGGGAGCTGGAGAAATCCACTTCCACATTAGTGGCAAGGAGGAGAAGTTTAACTTCCGCCCAAAGTTGGAGCAATGCTCCATGAACCATATCAAGTATAGGCCATATGTTAAACACAATCAAGAGGTCAAAATCACACATCCAAAGAGGGACACACTCATTGCATTCATGAGGAATTTGATCTATGTGGAAAATTCGTCTTATCATCCATGCCGACACCCCAAGAAGACGGAGAAGCCTGGGCCTCCATAAAGCCCAAGTCCACCAAGCCGCCAAAGAAGTTGTGGCGGAAGAAGCAAGGCAAGCCATCTGAGCCCATCCCTACGGGCCCAGATGTCAAGAAATGAAGAAGGGGGAATGTCCATCTCATCGGACAGTGGTGAGACCTAGCCAATGGGTTAAATTGGTAGTTATTCTTTTCTTTGTTTTTCTTTTCTCTTTATTTAGTTTTCCTCATTTAGTTTGATTTCCCCCCACTGGATATTTAATTTTCTTAGTAAGTTGAGAATCTTATATTCTCAACTATCATTTTTATTTCTTTATTTTTCACAAAAAGAAAATTGTTAGGTTTTGAAAAAGGAGTTTTTGTTTGGAAAACAATTTTTCTGAGCTGCAAAAGTGGTATTTCACCAACATGCTAATTTGGAAGCCATTGGGGAGCCACTTGCCAGAAGGAGGAATAGGGGGGCCCACCTGTCAGGTCGGCCGACCCCCCTGTTCGGCCGACATGGGGAAGAGTCGTTGTGGCTCTCTCTGCTCCAACAGCTACATTTGGTTTCCTAGTGACCGTTGGGTATTGCACACTATAAATGGTGGCCATGGGAGTCTTCTCCTCTCCCCAAAGTCACTCTTTCTCACATTGTTTTCTTGCTCTTCCTTGAAGCACTCTTAATCAATTCCCAACTCAAAAAGATTTGCTTTTTTGTACATTTGCAATTTGCTCTCAAGTTTTTCAAGGGAAAATTCATCGGGGTTTTGCTTTCACTAACATCACCTCTTTCGAGTTTTTGCCTTGTTGTGTTCATGTTTGTTGTGGCCATGAAACGAATGAAGAGGTTGTTTGGAAAGGGGAAGGAGGCTGCAAGCTCAAGATATGGTGGAGACTCAAGTGCACTCCCCTCTTCCGTTGCTACACCAAGTTCACGGAGGGGGGGTGTAGGAGAGGAGACTCCCATGGGTGAGAGGAGCAACCCCATCATCTTATTCACGACAACGACCTCAACATCCAAAGTGAAGTTGAAAATCAAGCACACAAGCTCCTCCAAGATCGTGAGTTTTCTCATACGAAAGCTTATGGTCCGGATTGGATCTCCAAAATAGGTATGGATTACGAATTATTTCCATTTGGTGTGCACTAGGATGGGAAAACTTTTTTCACATACAAGAGAAAGGTTCACGCCTTCTTTCCATACAATTCCTTTGCACACTCAAGATAGCATTTGATGGTATTACTTTTAGATTATTTCAAAAAGAATACAACATTCTATGGATATAATTAAGTGAAATCCTAGGCTTCCATAAACGTTGTTTGCTAGATTTAGACCCTTTCCCTAAGTTTAGCAAACAAAGTTTTTTGCGAGATTTAACTGGTGAGGTCAGATGTAGTGCACCTAGGAATAGCCACTTGCACAACCCTACTTTACAATTCATGCATAGATGGGTGGCTCTGACTATGTTCCCTAGAGGAGATGTAAGGATAATAAGTGATGATGAGCTGAAAATTTTATTCGCTGTGATTCAAAATATAAAAGTTGCTCCAGTTATTGCCATGATGACATAATGAGTAGATTACATTCCAAGGGTAGGGCCAATTGAATGTTCATTGATTACCCGTATTGCTACTAGGATAGGAGCACTAGAATATTCTTCATTTGAGTATATTGAAATTGAAAAAGAATTAATTGATGAGGACTATTTAGTGCAAGGACATACCCTTAAGGATGATCAAGATGGCTCTTTGATATTTTATTATCTCGTCTTTGTCAATGAAATTCGGTTACCTAACCTGGATTATCATTTGTACAAATGCCGGAGGCTAACCATTGACCTTCTTCCCATCGAGGAAGCCGAAAGAAGTAATGTCTCTGGCAGGATAACTAGAAGCCGTACAAGGAGAGAGGCTATGCCCCCGACAACCTCCACGGTCCATGAGTACGAAGAAGAAGATAACCCAACAGGTGGTGCACCCAGATGGACTCAACCTCCATCGTATGAGACTGAAGGTCCTTCTTGGCATGGATGGCCAGGTGTCGCATGGGAGGCACCCCTATCCACTTCAAGCTCTAGCATCTTGCCTCCATCGTCCATGAGAAGATGTCATTCATGGACGCTCAATTCATCTACAACACTCTCCAAGGGCATGTCCAAGGTACCCAAGACTGGCAACAACACATGGACGCTCAATTCATCAACCTCAACTCCACGCTACAACAACAACAAGCTGATCTCGCGGCATACTTCCGCCATCAAGGGTTCAACCCTCGACACGGGGGTTTGTGAAGGACAAGCTTGGGGGAGGACCCCCACTTGAGGTAAATTGTATCAACCCATTTGCATATTTATTTTCCATTAGACCATC